>CP099843.1:14382359-14620699 GCA_030062745.1 Capitulum mitella | reverse complement strand
GGTCGCCAGTTCTCGTCCAGCTGCACATCCGACCACTGTTTGCCGTCGGCGGGTGGCTCCGACCCCGGCTCCGGTCCCGGCTCCGGCCCCGGCTGCGGCTCCGGCTCCGGGTCGGCCGGCCGGGCGGCGGCGCGTGACGTCCTGCCGCCGTCGGCGTCGGTCTGCGGCGGCGGCGGCCGCGGCCGGCCCAGTCAGAGGCGCCGCAGAGCGCGGCAGGGGCGGGCCCAGCCCAGGCCAGCCAGCGGCGGGGGATGTCCCGGCCAGACTTAGTCCACGCTTAGCTTACAGGAGCCCGCATGCTGCGGCTTTAAGCGTGTCTCTGCACATTGGTTGATGCAGATGCTGATTTGGAATATTATGGATCGTTTCTTTATTGGCCTTCTAACGCAAAAGCAGTTTACCTACATGCAAAAAAGCAGTAATGACTGACCAGTCGGTGCACTACGCCACCAGTGGCAAAGTGTTGCGTCTGCCAATCACTATGTGTATTAACTGACAGAAGAAGCTTGAAAACAAGGTCCCAGAATTCGGCACTCCCATAATTTTGCGTCTCACTGTCCTAAACACAGACGCAAACTTCATGCACCATCCATATCGCAAACAAAACGTGTTTAACAACAACGAAAATGAAACACAGCAGTATAATGAGTTTCACTGATGCAACGTAACAGGCGTCTGGCAGCCTAGATCATGAGCACACTGCCGGCTTCGCTCTTCCAAACAAGGGGCGACAGGCCAAGCACACGCGTAAAATACCGGACGACGAAAACCCAAACCACAGTGGCTGTTCACAGTTCCAAACAGAACTCAAAATTCCGTAATGTGTAGGCAAAGAGGGAAATCGGCCAAACTGCTAGATTGCCCAGGGCAATCTAGCAAAATTAGACCTCAACGAACACTTCACAACAAAATCCGAAGACTCCCCACCAAAATAAAAAGCTCCTCCCCGAACAGTTGCCGAACTTTTGAGCGGACCGATCCCACCAGGGCGTTCGACGCTGGATACCCGGCTGGGGTGGGGACGGGGGCGGGGCGTCCCAGCGCGGCCTCACCTTTCCGGCGGCCGCGGCGCTCTGGCCGCCCTGGTTCGCTAGAACGGACGGGTCGCTCTCGTCAACGACACGCAGCTCGTCTGGTGGTGGGTTGTCGCCGTCTGGGGGCAGCTCGGCCCCCGCCAGCGCCGCTGGGCGCCGGGCGGACACGGTCAGATGATGTACCACATCAGGGGGACGGGCACTACAAGAGGAAACGAACCGGACTGGAACCGATGGCAGTGCGCACAGATACGGAAAATACATGGGGACATGCTGAGGGAACTACAGAACTGCGTAATGCCATCCACGGCTTAACCCTATTCCCGGCAGGGGAGAGGGGGCTGAACCCGCCCCCCTCGGGGTTTTTGCTTGCCAATTCCAGGGTTTTTGACGCAATTTCACGAAACCTGATCACTTTTCGTAACTATTCTTTCTACGTGTTGTGACAAAATTTCGAAATTCTATTTTGCACAGGGGCGGAGTCAGGCAACATTTCTGGGAGGCACCTCAGGCCATTTTTGGCCCTATTGAGGGTAAAAGGAAATGACTGCCAAAAATCGCGTTTTTAAGATAGAACTTAAAACTTTATGTGGACGTACACCTAAACAGTTCGGCAACGTGCAAATACAATTTTGTTTATCTGAGGTCACTTTACAAGGTCAGGTCAAGGCCGAAATTCAAAATTTGGTTCTATAGTAGTAATTTCGGCATTATTTTTAAAATGCCAAACCCAGAATATATTTCACGTACATGGGTGCCCTCTACTCGTGTACCAAGTTTCAGGTCGATATCAGGTCGGGTCACGGAGCTATGACCTAAAATGTCAGTGCGCGTACCCTACATCACAATAGCCGTAAAACGGAATTTTTGAAACAGTGAATTCAAATGATTGAAAACGTTTACAAATAATATCAAATGCACGCCAGGTCATTCCAAGTGACTCCAAGGTCACTGAAGGTCATTTAAAGTCAAAGGTCACAAGTTGGTCTGAGGAGCAGGTGACCACGACAATGCCCCCTTTTCCATGTCCCTGGTACCGCCTATGCTAACATTATACAAACATTGTAATACGATTTGTACTTCTTTAGCATAACATGACTAGCATAAATAAAAAAAAACTGCTTTTACCTTTTTTGTTGATTCATTTGTTAAAAAGGTAATCCTCCCATTTTTGAAACTATGAGAACGCCTATGAATTTTCTCAAAATTTCAAATGTGTGTACCAATTTTAAAAGTCCCATCCATCATCTCTCGATTGATGCCAATTTCATCGAAATCGGTTCATAAACAACGGAGTTATACGAAGTCCAAAAGTACCCCCCATTTTGATATTTTTGCCCCCTGTATCCACCTTTTTCAAAATTTTGAAAACTTTTTTTTTGAAGTGTAGTTCACGTCATGGCCCATCGATTGCCGTTTCCTGCGATGAAATCGGGATGTGTAGTTTTTGAGATCTCGGGGGGGCCGAATCTGCCCCTCCCTCTGCCGGGAATCGGCCATACCGTCTAGCCCTCCGGGAATAGGGTTAAGAAAATGCAGAGTGGGACAAAGAAAGCAGGACAGCACACAGAGGGTAGCATTAACAGCAAGGGGACATCAAAACAATAAAAGTGGACCGAGGTGCCAACACAGAGGAAGGTACGTCGACAAAAGTGCATGGACGGCACGGGAGCACACGGAGGAAGGCCGAACGAGAGACTGTCCAAAGTCATTAAATCCTGCACCGGGATAGCACCTCGCTGCGTCGGCAGCAGGCCTGTTACCACACATGGACCCCCGGTTTGTTCACAGACAATACGGGCCTCAAACGATCCGAATGACGCATCACCGAACAGTATTGCAGCCTTCCCTGGCATCCACCCACGTCACCGTAAGACAGCCCAATCTTTAAGCATAATTTGCTCATTGTCATTTCTAAGCACGCCGATTATTATATTCAGAGACCAACCACTGACTGCACAAGCATGACCGCATATCATGCGTAACGCGAACCTGGCAATCAAACGACACCAGATGAATAAGGGGACGTTTTTCCGTCCTAACAACTCTGTTCGACCGTCTAGCCGACCCCGCAGCTTTACGCCCTCCGAGCGGACGACTGTCCTACCTTACTCCAACAGAGCAGGGCTGTCGGGTCGCGCGCCCGGCAGGAGCACGCTGTTTGTGGGGGGTGGCGGGTAAAAGTCGGACAACTCCGGGCCTCACCACTGCCACCAAAGTGCGGTGGTTCGGTCGGGTAACCTGACCGGCCCACGCTGTCCAGTGAGTGAGGCGAGTGAGGCCAGGCCAGGTCCCGGTCCACGTCGACCCACCTGGCGCGCCGCGCACCGCCAGCATGTTGGACGGCTCCAGGATGTCTCGGTACTTGGACACCATCAACACAGAGATGAAGTAGATGGTGGCCAGAGACAGGAACTGTGCCTGCTTCGTCTCCTCCTGTCAAACGACCATTTGAAGGGCTTCGCGGTCACGCAGCTTAGGCAATACACCCCTAAGCTTCACATCTGAGTGATCCCATGGTCAGCGGAGAGATCGTGACACCGTCCCGCGTTTCTCCGCAAGACGGTCGGACCATGACTGCGTGACTTATGTGACAGTCCACGACATAGCCATTTAAGTACTAGTCGTCCAACAAATGCTGAACAAAGAGTGGGACAGAAAACGGTAAGCTAACAGCCGCCACAACTCTAGGTCCAAACCGTGGCCCTCTGCCGTCCGCCGATCGAGCGGTGGCTTCAGCGGTTCAGCACAGTCAGCCGCCGCCCAGGCAGGCCGCGGGGAACGCACCACGTCCCGGTAGACGATGGCGCGCAGCCGGTTGACGTCCATCTCCTGCAGCAGCTTCTCCGGGTCACGGACAGGTGTCACCACAGAGTCCGGGTCGCCCGCCTGAAGGACAGCAGGGGCCTTAGCGACGCCCGACGCTGGCACTCTTCTCCACACCCGATCAGCACGTCATTTTCTGCAGGCTAGGGATACGCGCCTTCATTAATGCCTGGTTGTTTCGTTTCCACTAAGGTCGGGTCAGCCACACGACACATGCCACTGAAATCGCCAGCATCTTTGACATGTCTCTCCCAACTAACGCCCAATCTAGGTTTCACTGCAGTCAAACATCAGATTCAGAAATCGCGTCAGTGACGTCAACATCTGGCCCATTTCCAGCGCATCGAACAAGATGCAGGCGACTCGCGCCGCGCCCGAGAGGTCGGCGCCGTACCCACCGCCGCCAGGATGGGCACGTTCTTCAGGCCGGTGATGAGCAGCTGGATGGTGCGGTTGGGCTTGACGTCCGGGTGCCGCATCAGCCGGTCACGCTCCTTGCACTCCAGGCAGTTGCGCACGGCGGCCGTGCACACCTGCGGACGGGGACGTGGACGCGTCAGACCGGCCGACCGAGAAAGGCTCCGATTCGGACCGACAGACCAAGGCAGAGAACACGCGAGGTGTCGCAAGAACTTATCAAGGGAGGCCCAAAGGGAGCGGCCTTGCCCACAGACGCGAGTGACGGAGTGCCTCATCATCAGACTCGGGATAAGGGTTACAACGATGAGAAAACAGTCCCTACGATAGTCCGAAGGGTTTTGGCACATAACAGGCAGCCACACGGCATCGCTCGTAGTCGGAGGGCGCACGAGCTGCTATGGGCTCATAGGATGACAACATAATCCTGATAAAACCCGCGCTGACAGCCCACCTCGTCGATTAGTATTCACACATACGTCCAATTATACCCAAAAGCGAGCCGCAACCTTCCAGCAGGAATGCAGCGCAGGACAAAATTAGGATCAGTTACTCCTCCACGACAGGCCCCCAGCCCGCCCGTTCAGCACTGACCAGGCGCAGGCACTGTCGCAGGATACCGCCGCTCGACATGTTCTTCTCGACCTCCAGCTCGGCGAACGAGACGCAGCTGGCGAACACCAGCGCGTCGGCCAGCCCCACCAGCCGGTGCAAGAATCCCACGGCCACGTCCACCGACATGCCCTGCGTCGGCTCCAGCACGTCCAGCTCGCTCTGCCGGCCGGGCAACTGTCGTCGGGGCGTCGCCGACGCGGCTCGTCACCGTCGCGCACGTCGAGTTGCACGTCGTATGCCGTCAGTGTTTTACGCGAAACTTCCCTTGAACAATCACGAATGGATGTGCACAAGCTAAACAGCGCGAGGATAATTCATGGCAGATACTGTCCGAGTGATGGCGACCTGAAGGACGAACCTCGCAGCACGGCATGACAAACCCTTGAGACGACTTCTCAATCACATCTCCGACCAAATCCATGCGTCCACCCCAAGAACTGATGATCCTCCCTCGTGAACCTGGCGTTCCCAGGCACCCTCGCCGAGCGTGGCTCACGTTTGGACTGGTGGCGGCCGCCAGCAGCGGCAGCAGCCCCCCGCAGGCTATCACCAGGTTGTCAGCCAGCTGGGAGATCAGGTGCACCGTGTTGATGACAAAGATGGCGTTGTCGCTGTTGTTGACAAAGTCCAGGATGTTTTTGTTGGAATGTCTGTGTGAGTCGAAATGAATCATTAGGAAAACCGCGAATGTGACGACTTTGAAAGGATGACGGCTCCAAGAAAAGCAAATCAATCCAGCGCGATCAAGCCTTTTCTCAAAAAGGTTTACGAAGTACTTTTCGAGCAAGCAAGTGGATCAAACCCTTGCCTATCTATATAAACCATAACCACTGTATTACGGTAACTGCTTAAAGAGGCGCCTCATGAACTTGGCCATCACAAACTACGCCATTATAGATCGGCGGCGTTACATAGACCTTACACGACGCCTAACAAACTCTCGTACAACAAACGAAAACACGAACAACGTGAACAACGACAGCCATCAACGAAGACCCGCGACGACGGAAAAGGCGCCAAACGGAAGAGGCGGTCGGCGGCACTCACTGTCGCCACTGCTGGATGTCGTTCTCCAGCGAGAGCAGTACGTCCGAGAGCAGCCGCTGGTGGATGTAGCTCCAGCGGAACTCGGGGATCCGGAACGGAGGCCGCGATGGGCCCGGCGAGAACATGGCGCGAGACGCGCCCTTCCCGCCCGAGCCTGACGGAGGACAGTGGCGCCGGTCACGCGTCTCAGCGGCGTGAACGGCGTCCTCCGGACAAACTTCAAACGGCCTTCGGTTGTCATTTTATGGCGTGGAGTGTTTTTCGCCGCTTGTACAAAGTAGCGCTGACGGCCGCTTGTGTCAAAAAACGATGCCCAACGGAACGACAAAGTCCAAGGCGCAGTCGGAAAGAAGCGCCGCCAGTAAAAAATAACCGTGGTCCGAAACACGACCCACAAAAGGAGGCCCTTGGTTAGAATTCTACTGCTTCTCACCAGCACCCCTTTTTAACACCGCATCTACCTCCCGAAACGAAACGAATACATCATAGAAGGGAGACTCTCAAGCATGTAGTGTCTTCACAAATTCATGCTTGGATTTGCTACAAATGAATATAAAACACGTTCACTTTAACACAGTAACAAAAAAAAATCTCCAAATTTTAAGACCATCAGACCCAGCGCAGCTTACCTGGCCGCGAGCTTCTCTCGTTTTTGGTACTCTCCTGCGAAACGCTCCTGGCCACGCCCGGCTTCACCTGGGCGTTCCACTTTTTGACGCGCACCTCCTCCGGCTGGCTGCTCAGCTCCGGCACCTCGACGCTGTCCGGCACGCCCACCGGCGAGCGCGGGGCCGCCTCCTGAGTCGGCGCCGTCTCGCCGTCGTCGTCAGCGACCTCCTCCTCCTCGGCCGCAGGGACGTCTGCGGCGTCGGCAGCATCGGCGGCGTCGGCTGCGTCAGCAACGTCGGCGGTGTCGACGGCGGCGTCGGCGTCGGCGTCGTCTGCGTCGTCGTTCAGGTTCACGTCCTCCATGCCCTCGCCGCTCTTGCGCGAGCTCGCGTCCTCGCGTCCCTCGCTCTCCTCCTTGGCGTCGTCGTCGTCTACCGGGACTGCCATCTCCCCGTTGACGGCCGGCAACGCGGCGGCGGCAGGCGGCGGGCTCTTCGGCAGCGACGCGTTGGCGTTGGCGTTGGCGTCGGCGTCGACGTCGTCGCCGTCCGCCGCCGTCGACGTTCCGCCGTTGTCCGGCGCGTCCTCCGTCGCCGCGGCGTCCGTGACCAGTTCATCATGTTCGCCGTTTTCGCCAGCCTCGGTCCGACCCTGCTTCGACACGACGAATATATCCGCCTGTGGCTCGCCATCGCCTCCGTTCTTTTCCGCCTTCACGTCGGCGTCCGGAGAGGGAGTCGTGGAGACGTCCACCGGCTGCTGGACTTCCTGTTCCGTCTGCTCCAGCTCTGCTGCTACCGTCTCCGGCTCGGATGTCGACGGGCTTGATGTCTCCGGCCCCGGTGTCAGTTTGTCTGGTGCCCTGTCTGGCGTCTCTGGCTCCGGCGTTACCTTGCCCGGCGTCTCCACTCCGAGCGTCGCCTTGTCCGGCGTCTCGGGCTCGGAGGCCGTCTTGTCAGCCGTCTCCAGGTCGGCGGGGTCCAGCGCGGGGCCGGCCTCCCAGCGGGGCGGCTCGGCCGGGCCGCCGGCTTCCTCGGCGGCGCCGTTCTCGGGCGCCGCCGGCACCGGCGCCTCAGCGCCGTCCCCGCAGCTGCGACTCGTCTCTGCCGGCGCGACCGGATCCGCCGCGTCGTCGGCCGCCGGCCCGGCGCCGGCCGCGGCCGCTTCCGCACTGCCGCCGCCGGCCTGGCCGCCGCCGTCCGCCGCCTTCTCGGCGCCGCCACCGGCTCCCTCGGCCGCCTGTTCCGCCTCCCCGTCAGCGCCAACCGAGCTGGCAGACGCCCCAGATCCCGCTTCAGCCGCTTCTGTCTCCGCCTCCGCCGGAGCCGTCTCCGGCGCGTCCGCCGCGGACGCGGCCTCGGCCGGACCGACGGCCGCCGCCGTTCCCGCTCCGGCCTCCTGCACATGCTTGTCCCAGCCGCTGATGGTGCTGATGGGCCGCTGCTGACGCAGCGCCGGGTCGGTGATGTTGTCCGCCCGCCGCCGCTCGTACTGTTCGTACATCTGCGCGAACTGCAGCTTGAAGTCCTCGTAAGACACCTGCGGCAGTGACGGCCTGGTGAATGGCGAGAAGCGCAGCGGATGTAGCGACATGAGTTAAAGGTGAGACTTCAGGTCCTGTGCCGACTGTTTAGTGCGTCAAGTAATTACCATCGCCAGAACATTAAAACTTTAATTGTTTTTGTAGCTATTCGCACAGGAAAGCTTGCGAGGCCAATGAAACCTGCTTCGAATGTCAGTCCGCATGCTTGGAAAACCAGACGATACCCAGAGCCAAGGGGTGATTTCCAAATTGATAACATAACTTGCGATAACACAGCTTGAGTAATTGCCAGAACGTGGAAAGAGAACTTGGACCTTCAACTTGAACTGATTAGAAAACAGTTTCAATTGCAAACTTATGTGCAGCCTATCTGGAAACAAGCATGGCTCGTGTAACATGCCGCCACCTTTGAGCACAAACATTGAAATCGCAGTATGAGCCGGGTCAAATGCATACATATATCCATATGGGGCGCCTTCGACTGGGACTAATATACGTTTCCCACATCAGTTTCTCAAGAGCAAAGTAATCCCTAGACACAAACGTATCCCACAGCAAACCACAAACTGAACAAACAAACAAACTGAACAATTACAGCGCGCAACAAGACTCCCACCAGAAACACGAGCGACAGAGGAAGAAAATGCCGCACCGCCGCTCCCGCCGCGCCGCACACGCGCCGCCGCGCCGCACCCGTCCCACCTTGGAGTGGACGATAGCCAGGGTGTCGACCCAGACGCGCCAGCCGCCGTACTCGGCCTTGATGGCATGGTGCAGCAGCATCCGGAACAGGTTGAACACCATCTCGGAGACGCGCTGCTCCTCGGCTGAACGCGGGTGGATGTAGGCCATGGCGATCAGCCACTCCTGCCGGCACGGTCAGCGGCGCCGTCCAAACCGGCGCAGCACCGACACGGCCGCTCGACGGCACCCAGACGGCGACCAAATTGTTGCGCGCGTGGGCCCGCGCATTCGTATCATTCTTACGGATTAAGAATAGCATTCTTATTCTTACGGACTCTGAGTGAACTCTCAGGGAGATTCTTACGGAGACTCTATGCGTAACACCGTCGGGGTCAGGGCAATCCGAAAACACCGTCGGTCGGATGGTTATTTGGGTTTCAGGGCACACTGATGTTTGGGGGTCATGCCGGGCAAGCTCTGTGACCACATTTACATGCCGTAACCTGCAACGTGCTCCGCACCCAGCGACTGCCATCTCCGCGGACGACGTGACTCCATGGGACTCCAGGCTTCAGGCGAACAAAGCCCATGACCACTCGTTCTCAAACACCACCACTCGGACGTTATACAACAGGTCCAGCCACCAGACGTGCGTTCTGGCCGGCCAAAATGCCCACCACAAATGCCGAGCAATGCCCCACCTGCCAGACGCTCATCTGCAGCACGGTGCGCCGGTTCTCCTTGTTGGCCTGGCAGAGCATGGTGGTGTCGGTAAGGAACAGTTTCTTCACCTCCATCAGGCCGTCAGTGCTCTTCGACTGCCGGATCAGGCTGGCCACCACCTTCAGGATCACTGCGGGCCGCGGACGGCCGCGTCAGAGTCGCCTGACGGGGACGCCCAGCCGACACGCCGGTGTCGTGGGAAAATCAGCCACCAGGCCATCCCGACCCCAACCGAGTTGGCTGCCTGCTAAGCTCAGAAGTTTGATGGTTTATCGCCAGAGCTATAAGCTCCTCTTTCCACTTATTGCTGGAAATGGTAAATAGGCAGCGACGCAACAGGGGCTTCAATCGCAGCCTACGACAAAACGTTCAGCCGACGATAACGCATTATCTTATGCTAAGGATATCACGACAAATATTCCCCCATGCACCCGCCTCATGAATTTCAAATGCACAACGCCGAAAAGCGCCGCATAAACAGCCTCCCCGGACAGCCATCTTTCACGAGACCGGGTGATAAAGCTGTCGGGACGTTATTAAATCTCGACCGAGAGGGACTGCGGCGCCACGTCAGCGGCCGGCTGCCAAGGCCCGTCCGCCACGTACTAGGGTTCTCCAGCCGGTGTCCGATCTCCGGCTCGGCGTGGCGCACGTACAGGATGCCCTGGGTCATCTGCTCAGTCAGGATCTGCCGCCAGAGGGAGTCGTCACGTAGCCCGCGCCACAACGCCCAACGGCCCAGCGCCTGGCTTTGTTCTTTCTTCGCGTTGGAATGATGTGCCGCCTTTGACAGTCCACTTTTACCTACGACTGGTGTCTGAACTGTCGATAAATAAGGAAATAAACAAATCCCTTGGACACTCATCGTGTAAATAGAGGTCACGGAACTTCCTTGCACGACTGAACCTGTTCCGCGTTTTCCATTGAAGGATTTCATTTTCAACAGCACAGTAATTTTGTCCAACGTCTAAACCAGGCACGGAGCGCTCAATTTCCCGCACGGCCCCACGTACCTCGTAAAGGACGTTGTACGTCGCCAGTGTAAGCGACTCCTCGTTGAGCAGAATCTTCTCCACCAGCAGCGTGTACAGGTTGTGGGGGTTCATGACGTCATACTTCCGCCTGCGAACGTCATCCATCAAAAGCCGTCACAAACTTGCATGGCATCAGACGCCACCTGAAGCTTATCTCGGACGCCGCCGAGGGCTCCGGGCCGACGCTCGGCACATAGTGGGCGGTCGCGTCGTGTTCGATAAGCGCCAACCTAATCCATTAGCCCGGCGAATGCCAGCCAAGAGCCCAGCGGCGGCCGGCCAACGATCATGATCGATTTGTGAAGCGGCTTTGGCGACGCCGCGAACGCAAAAGCCGCCATCGCGGCCCCTGCGGTAGGTCGCAAACGACGGCAAGATAATAAGCCCGTCGCCACAGAAACCGGAGGAAACAGTGCGAGTGCGCCATACGAAGAAGGGAAAGGAGAGTGCATGTCAACAAGGGGAGAGACGGGAAACGCGGAGGAATTAGGTCGATGTAAGACAAACTAGGGGACGGAAAAACGGCAAGGGAAAAACTGCAGCAATCAACGAACCCACGAGCGTTCGCGGCATAAAACATCTCCAGTTACTGCCGTCAGTCAGTAGCATACCAATCCCAGTGGCAATAACAGTACCAACAGATCAAAGACCGAGCCGACGGAGCGTGAAATACGAGGCGGCACCGATGGCAGGCGTGCGGCAGCCCAACCGGGCCCCCAGCGGCCACCCACTTGTGTGTGCTGCGACACAGGAAGAAGCCCATCAGCTTGAGCGCCAGCAGCCGGATGGTTTGCGACTGGGCGGCCAGCAGCTTCAGCACTGACTGGATGCCAAGCTTGAGATCGAAGGCGGGCACCATGGAGGCAGGGTGGTCGGCCATCAGGCCGATCAGCGTGTGCAGCACGTCCTCCAGGTTCTCGTCCTACCGGCCGCCGGCGGCGTCACGGTCACGTCACGAAACAAGGCATCACGGGAACGGGGACGGCGGGATCACGAGTCCCGATCACGAACCAGAGGTCACAGGTCACGACCACGACGACACAACAGAGACCACAGGTCACAATCAGCATCACAGAGTCACTATCAATATTAACCTCAGGGTCACAAAGAAGGGTCACGGAGTCATAATCACGAGTCGTACAGACACTCACGTATTACGCTATCTGTGGGTCGTGTTCACTGACCGTTAAGACGTGAGTGGCTGGTAGAGCAGCCCGATGGAGCACACAGTGGCAGGCAATGGCAAAACACCAGCCGTGATTGCCAAGAAAGGCACACTTCGGAGCCAGTAAATCCGGCGATTCAGTCGGCTCCGTTGCCACGGAGACAGGCTCACCGGAGCAATTACCTCGTGTATGGTACTCAGGTAGTTGAGTATACTCTGGAGCTCGTCCTCCTTGACACCGTTTCCGATGAGGATCAGCTGGCGCAAGAACAGCAACATGTGCGACCGGATCAGTAGCACGTCCTTCTTGGAAGGGCGCGGGCCATCTGTGGCACGCCCAGAGCATACATCACCGCTGAGAATAAGTAACCTATTAGAAGCATCCAACCAACTACGGCGAATAAAACTTCGATGTCTTAAAACAACTAGTTTTCTTAATCTTGCATTTCGATCACATAGGACGATTACACTTTTCAAAACATCTGCTAGCATGGGTACGCCACAGACAAGCTCATACTTCCGAAACGAGAGCAAAACTCAACCATAACCACAAGCCAATCCTCCCGCCCCAGATTCAGGAGCCATCAGCGAGCCCCCGCATTCCGGCTCCAAATCCTCCTTTGCACGGTTAGCACGCGCTGCTCTCTCACCGACGGCCTTGGGCGTGACGCCGCTCTTATCGCGCGGGTTGACCACCCAGTAGTAGTACTTGAGGGTGTGCAGCGTCTGCAGGACGGTCGACACCCGGCGCACGCTGTTGTAGATGTGCGTGTCGCAGAGGAAGTCGGACGCCAGGTAGCCGTACAGACGCGTCTGCACGCCGACCGGCGCGTACACCCACAGCGCCGGGTTGAACAGCACGTGGTCCAGCAGCTGCAGGAGGGGTGAGGAGGAGGTGACACGTGCCATAGTTTTGACACAATGGGGAATCCCACGGGAAAACAACAGCTTGCGATTCGGGCAATTCGTCGTAGGGCAAGGCAGGAAAGCGACAAGCTAAAACAAGGTCTACAAACTGCCGGATCTACCTCACAGATGCAAAAAAGCTGCGTCATAGGTGCACAAATGGTTCCAGGCGGCTTTCGTGACACATAAATAAGGTCAGCAACTTACACGGCCAGTGGAAATGTACACCTCTGCGAGAACCAGTACGGTGCAGCTGCTTCTTTCTGAACACAGTCCCATCCTACACCAAAGGTCTGATAGGGCGCCCACCTGCATGACCTCCACACCCCTGCAAACGTCCACCTGTTTAAACAAAAAAATCACCATCGGTGCCTACCTGCTTGAGCAGCAGCTCGGTGTTGGTACCGGGACAGGTGACCAGGTACTTGGAGAGCTGCAGGAACACGCTCAGCACCTGGTCGTTCATGTGCTCGCGGCCGGTGCGCTGCAGCAGGTGCGAGATGACCAGGAAGCCGCGACACTGCAGCATGTGCTGCTGCACCACGCTAGACGTCTCCACCAGCTCGCAGATGAAGCCCAGCAGGGTGGCACTGCCGGCAGACACGCCGCGTCAGCTCAGCTCAAACAGCTCTCACATGAATCCCAGCCGCCACGTGAGCTCAAACAGTTCGCGGATGAAGCCCTGCGGTGACATGAGCCCCAATAGTCACTTCCATCTTCTCTTCTCCCACTTTCATATTCCCTAGTCTTGCAGAGATTAACAAGAAACGAAACAATTCTCAAAAGGGCTGTAGAGAAATATTTTAGATAAAATACAGCTCAATTATAAAAACAGCGTAAAAAGTGGCCGATCAAGCCAGCAAAATTTAAGTATCTAAATGAGGTCTTTTCAAAATGTACTAAAACCTAAAACGTCAAAAATTGCGCTTTTTAAGTTTCTCCTATTCATATTTCGATTACGGTAACGTTACTAGCATGCTATTGGCTTTACCAGGTTCGCGAGGCTCATCGCTAACCAACATTGGCGGTGAAAGTAAATTTAGGAAGAAAAAGAATAGCCAGGAGTGGTGTCACGCAGTGATTCAAGACAAAGGGCAGAAGCCATGGTATTTAACAAAATTAGGTCACATGGGCATGGCGGAGCACTCCTGCCTACCCGTTAATGGGTAGGGGAACAAGGACAAAATGGCTCAAACGTGGAGAAACGTGGTCCAGCCACCACGTGGGTTCCGGCAGCTCGCTGATGAAGCCCAGCATGGCGGATCTGTCGGCGGTCAGACGGCGTCACGCTCGCCGCTGACGTGACGCCGCGTCACGGCGTCACGGTGGCACGAAGATGACGGTTTACCGGGAGGAGGGTCTATGGAGGAACGTGCCGGATGCTCCAGTTCTGACACGTTCTGGTACAGAGGCCACAGCCCGAGCAGCAATGCAAGCATATTTGCATGTAGCCTCGGGTAGGACGAGGCCGACAATCTACGCAGTAATAGTACTTTTATATTTCATAGCCATCGTTTGCGCGACATAAAAAACGCGAGATTCCAAAAAACACGGTGACGCTAGGATGTGTATGAACATTTAATAACTTTGATGACTTTACTTTACTCGTAATCACAAGTAGCCATCATTTTGCTTTACTAACCGCAAACTTAACTAACCGATGTCATTTGTTCCTTGAAAACGGCCAATGTCAACGGCCCGAGGTTCATAGCATGTCACATTTCTAAAAAATTCGTAAGAAACCCATTCGCTGCGGAGAACAAACTTCATGGTCGGTGATAAATATCAACAAATCCTCAAAATCAAATCCAGACGCAGGACACGCAAATGCCTTCCATCACGAAGGGTATGTGGAATCTAGGCCCACAACTTCCCAACGTCGGATTAGCTGTCATTTCGTTCTATTTATTATCGTCGATCAGAAGTTTTCGGCAAGTTGCTCGAGAATGGTCCGTTTCAGGACAGTTTCGCTGCACATGGAATAGTTTCGCTGCACTTTACGACTACGACCGCTCAATGCCTTCCGACTGTATTGCTTGCAATGTAACCGGAAACTACAGGCCTATTGCTTCGAGAAAACTTAAAGGGCACGCCACTAAAGAAAAGACTGGCATCAAGAGATTATCTTCAGTTGACAAAAAAAACAGCATGTAATTTGACATCCACTCAAACCGACCAGCAGTGGTAAAGTATTGCTAAGTCTTAAAAACAAGTGATGTCAAAGGTTCCGGCCCGGGAACTGGTGCAATTACAATTAAACAAAAACGTCCAAAAAGAGGCTTATAACAATATTATTCTTTCCATCCTGGGTTATTACGAATGCAGCATATGGACATCGATACCACTAACTTGGTTCTATTTTTAGCTGTCACTTTGTCTGATGAACCTTTCACATCACGTAACATCACCATCCTGAGATCTCCATGTCTGAGAGCAGCGGCCTCTTCAGAAAGCGCCCTTATCTGAAGACACAACTGGTATTCGCGACATCAGACCTACAATGACTTACATCGACTTTACACTACATCCACTTTACCCTTAAAACTAGCAATACAACCGGCCGCAATTCGGTGTCGTTGCAATTCACTGAAGCACACGCTGGTAGGCATGTTCACCAGCAAGCGAGGCCTCCATGGCATGTTGCGACCACGTCCACCAGAGGCTGGGAATAGGCACCAGGAACTGTCTAGTAACCGCTGGTTAGGGCCTCCTCAAGACACCGTGCCGATGATAAAAATACAACAGTTAATCACCATAGTTACCACTACACGATACCGTGCTCTCTCACCAGCGGCTGGGGTTAGACCTCAGATCACCTGCTCTCCCAAAGCAGATTGGAGTCGGCCCTAGGCTTCCGTGTTACCTCGGTAGATCAAGTCTGCTAATATAATGTAAATAACAATCATCGGACGTAATATAAAATAAATAATGGATAACGGAAAACGAGCTCTCCCACCAGAGATCGGGCTCTGACACCAGACACCGAGCTCCGTCACCAGAGGTCGGGATCTGACACCAGACGAGCTCTCCCACCAGAGATCGGGCTCTGACACCAGACACCGAGCTCTGTCACCAGAGGTCGGGCTCCAACACCAGACACCGAGCTCTCCCACCAGAGGTCGGGATCTGACACCAGACACCGAGCTCTGTCACCAGAGGTCGGGCTCCGACACCAGACACCGAGCTCTCCCACCAGAGGTCGGGATCTGACACCAGACGAGCTCTCCCACCAGAGATCGGGCTCTGACACCAGACAACGAGCTCCGTCACCAGAGGTCGGGATCTGACACCAGACAACGAGCTCTGTCACCAGAGGTCGGGCTCTGACACCAGACACCGAGCTCCGTCACCAGAGGTCGGGCTCTGACACCAGACGAGCTCTCCCACCAGAGGTCGGAGGCTCCGACACTAGACACCGAGCTCGGTCACCAGAGGTCGGGGGCTCCGACACCAGACAACGAGCTCTCCCACCAGAGGTCGGGATCTGACACCAGACGAGCTCTCCCACCAGAGGTCGGGATCTAACACCAGACAACGAGCTCTCTCACCAGAGGTCGGGATTTGACACCAGACGAGCTCTCCCACCAGAGATCGGGCTCTGACACCAGACAACGAGCTCTCCCACCAGAGGTCGGGCTCTGACACCAGACACCGAGCTCGGTCACCAGAGGTCGGGCTCCGACACCAGACAACGAGCTCTCCCACCAGAGGTCGGGCTCCGACACCAGACACCGAGCTGTCTCACCAGAGGTTGGGGTCGCGCCGGCCCTCTCCGCCGTCCACGCCGGCCTCCACGGGCAGGTCCAGCTGCGAGAACAGCGGGAACAGCACCTGGATGCCGCCGATGGCGTTCAGCGTGGCGTAGATGGAGTGCGTCACCACGGCGCGTACGTCCTGCCGGCCGCGATCATCCGAGGTCAGAAGGATGAAAGATCGCCGCCACCAAACACGAACCGTCCGGGAAATCACAGCGTCTGCAGTAACAGACGTACATCAGCGTCGCACAACAATGGTGGGAGCATTAATCACATGCCCAATGAAGAAACCTGAGAACAAAGTTACCGCAGGATGAAATGAGCAAGCATGGCACAGAAGTACATACTGATCATAATTTTACCTATTTGTGGGTGCTGTTTCGAGAATTATTTCAGAACAAAGTTTCTACGGCAAAACATCAGTGCGATGTTCAAATGCCGACACAAAATGAATAAAACATGGAAAGAAGAAATAAAAACAAGTTTAACTGGATTAGCAAAGCCAAAAAAGTTCAGGGTCTTTTCCACTTGAAGAATCATGGCAAACAGCGGCTAGAGTCATTTACTTTCAACGTTTTGAAACCACAACCAACTGGTATCAGGATGTAAGTGTACATTTGCGAGCGGGCCATTTCCCTGGGCGCTTGTGTTTGCCAGTTCCGAAACAGTGTCTCCATCAGCCGGGCAATTTCTGGTGCCAGCGTCCTGTTCGCCGAGTGGTTACCATTATGACACGGTATTCATTACCGTTATAGCGCAATAAACGGTCGCCTCAAGCAAGAAGCTTTTCGCCAAGGAGCATAGTCGACGGAGTCTGCTCACAAGTCTTCATTAATTCCAGCCGGCCATTTATTTCCTGTCGCGGCTATGAGCCGCCGGGACCAAGCGCTGGCCGAGGCGGCCTGAAATGGCCCGTGTGGAACGCAGATAGCCCGTACGAAGCCGACGAACGCAACACGTGACGAGCCGCGCGCGCAGTAACCTTCTCAACGTACGACAACATAATGGAAGCTAATTCCGGCACGTGCTCCAGTACTGCCATCATTCTGGTCGTCACGTTCGGTCTACGCGGAAGAGCGGTCTGCGCGGAAGAGCGGTCTGCGCGGAAGTTCCGCCGCGCCGCTCGAACGTAACTGACTACGTCTCCGTCACGTCATCGCAGTGCTTGGAGAGCGGGAGCACCACACGGGCGGCACCTTCCGTGAGGCCGGAGACCTCACGTGCGGCCGGGCCGGCCCTCTGGCGCCGGCTGCGGCTCGCGTCCACTCGCCTGACGCATGAGACCGTGCGCCGAGTGCACGAAGTACGAGGCGTTGCCCTTGGGCGCTGACTGCAGGCAGAGCTGGCCGTCGGTGGCCGCCGCGCTGTACATGAACACGATCGCCGACGACATCTTGCCGTCGTACAGCACCTGAGCAGAGGGAGAGCGCGTGTGAGACAGTGCGCTAGGCGCCACTGCGTTTATAACATTAACACCGTTAGGAAACAAGTACACGACACCCACCATCATAGCGAGCAAAGTTGGTGAATCGTGAACGGGTAAGTGACAGGAGAGCCAATCGGCAGCCAGTACTGTCCACCAGAACACATGCCTCACCCCGCATAGGCGGCAGCCGTTCCCGCCCGTCCGCGAGCTCTACAACCCACACATGGCCCCGTCCACGTCGGACACGGCAGCCGGCGCCGGCCGCACGCGCCCGCCCACCGCCGCAGTTGCGTGTCTGAGGAGACAGGGACGGCTCGCGCGAGGTGCGGCCTGGCGCGAGGGCGGCCCCGGCCGGCACGAGACCTGCTGTTGCTGCTCCGGGCAGTGGTCAGGGCTGACCTCTGCCAGGGTCGGCGGTGGGAGTGGTAACCGCGACGAGACTACAGGCAATACGACGGAGGTATGTTACCGACACTGCAATGAAGTGAAGCCATCCCTGCGTCCTGGGAAGTGTCGAAAAGATAAAGCACCGAGAGAGCGCGGACTCGAACTGAACGTCTGGCGGCTGAAATTTATCCGCCTGAACGAAAAGGGCACGGCGTGAGGAAGATTAAAGTGTCGGTGCAGTGAGCCAGGTGTCCATAACTCACCCGCCTGTGGTTCTCCGAAAGCCGGTCACTGCTCTCCGCCTCAAACCGGAACTGGCTCTGCCGACACGAGACGAATCGCGCTGTAAGAGCCCGGCGCCATTCAACGTCCGCGCCACTTCAGACATCATAATGACGGTGACACCTCATCCGGATCTGTATCCTTTATGGTTTTGTAACACCAGACGACGTGGGACGCTCTCCTCAGTGGTGCCATTCACGCATCTTGTCAACAGCAGCGTATCCCTTAACTGTCGCGCCACGACCGTAACTCATTTTCCCTCTGCGACGAGCCGCGGCCCGAGCTAGAGAGTTCCGGAGACCTGCGCTGCGGGACTGCGCTGCGCGAGCCGGGCGGTCACAGCGACCAGCGTCATCACGCAGGATCAGCGCCACCATAAAGCACCACGCCGTCCGCAGAAGCGACAGAGTACACTGTCCCGTCAGACGGCACGGCGCCCTCGGACTCCGCCGAGACTCAGCGGGACTCCGCTGGGACCTGGTGCGACGGGACTTCGCCGGGTCCCGCCCCGGCCCGGTAATACCCAGCCAGCCGGGACCCAGTCAGGTGGGATCCGGCCGGCCGGGAACTCACCGGGTCGGGTCCCAGCCAGTCGAGACCCAGCTAAGTGGGATCCAGCGGGCCGAGGCCTCACCGGGTCGGGTCCCAGCCAGCCGGGACCCAGTCAGGTGGGATCTAGCCGACCGGCACGTCCCCAAGCCTAGTCCGCCGGGACCACCAGCGGCGCCGCTGCCGACCGGATCGGGAGCCGGTCGGCGGCGGCCGGGCCGGAGCCCGGCCGGCCGCCAGCGGCCTCGGCGGGCGCCAGTCTGGCCGGCCGCGGCACGATCGATGCGGGGCGCGGGCCCGGCGGCGGCGTCCGGCCGCCACTTGTGACTGGAGCCGGCCGGCCGAGAGCCGGCTCACGGGCGGCCCGCGGCCCGGCGGACAACGCGATCGACCCGCGCCCCTCCACCGCCGGCGGAGACGAGATAAAACACCCCCTGATCGTTAGACGAAAGTGAGACGGATTCGCCGCGCGAGGAGCGCCAGACAGGATGGGCCATCAAAGCCAGGAAGGAGGGTGTGGGGAAAGGGATAGCAATCAAAGCAGATAGACGTCCTCGAGCGAAGATCAAACGCACGGTTACCCTTTCCATTGCATCGTCCTAACGAAAATATCCCTCCAATGCCCACGACAGTATGCTCACTCAACGTCCCAAAAGACGAACGTCGTACGCGACTGCGGGAAAAGAGACGAGACGTAGCCGTTCGTGAGTGCGGGCGCGGGCACCGGGAGCGGGCGTCCGCCTGCTCAGGTACCACACCGATCCGGCGGCCACGCGTCCGCCGCGGTCGGCAGCGGCGGCGGCGGCGGCGGCATTGCCTCTCGGTCCGGCCGCCCGCTGCGCTGATTTGCGGCCGGTCGGCGGGCTGTCGCCGACGTCGCGCCCGACAAATGGACCGCCACGCGGACTCCGCCGGGACCGGACGGCGGCGGACGGCGGCGGCGCGGATGGATCTCCGCAGGCCGCGCCGCCGCCACGCGCCTCGGGGACCATCCGCGCCCAATCCGGGCCGCGGAGCCGACTGGCCGAGCGACGTCATCAATCACGATTGCAAATATATTGGCGATGATTAGACATGGGGTTTTACCATCAGGCGGCCAATACGCCATATCGCACCTTTGGCGTCAGAAACATGAAATAACACGCAAAAGGAGCGTGGGCTTTGATACAGAAACGCTGGCCGTCCCCATAGAGTGCTGGCACGACTTACGAGCCACTGGTGGGCTTCTACAACCTCAGAGCAAAATATGGTAATTTACGAGACGCGAGTGCGAACAACGCCTCGCGGCGTAACGTTACGGGGACGCCGCCGACGACCGGTGATTCCCGTGGCCTGACGCCGCTGAGACCGGCGCGTGAAACGGCAGCCGTTCGGCAGCCCGGCCCTCGGCCGCAGCCCCGTCCTGACGAACGACTCGGCCCCGAGCAGGGCGCCGGCGTCCGGCCGGCGCCTGGGGACGGCGGCGGGCGGCGGGGGGCGGGCGGCCGCGGCTCAGAGCGCTCCATCATCGCTGTCCCGGCCGACAATGCTGTCAGTGACGGCCTGCCGCTATCGACGGCCAGTCGATAACGCCTCGACGGGCCGATGCGTCCCCGAAGTGGGGGCGGTCCTGAAGACGAACTGCGGCTAACGACTTCGAAAACTCATTTCGTGCCGATGGTGTAAAAAGTGTGCTGCAAAGAAAACAGAGTGCACTTCATCGGATCCCACCGTGACCACGAAAGTTAAAGAACTCCCAGAGCAGCTCGAAGAGAGTTCGTATCGTACCGCAGTGGTTTTTCACGCCGCATTGGTTTTTCATTCCGAAGGCACCTGCTCACCTGTAAACTTCCATCTGCGTTCCTCCAGCCAGTCCATCATTATCCTGTCAGGGATGACATCGGCTAATGCACCTAGGCTGGAACCCCAACAGCGGCCCCAAAACCAGGACAGAGCGCGGCGTTTGTCCGCGCTCTGAGAGGAAACTGCTGGCGACTGGCTTAGCCTAGAGACCTCGCTCTGAGAAGAAACGTTTGGCGGCCGGCTTAGCCTACAGGCCTTTCAACAGCGTGGCGTTTCAACGGATGTATCAAGACTGACGGAGTAAAACTCTGCGATAAAACGACTTGTGAAAACGGGCTTCTTCACGGAGAGGAGAAATAAAAACTTACGCGCTCGAGATGAAAGCGAATAATGCAATGACAGTGAAATAGAGTCAGCGTTTCCTGAAATTAGCAATCAATAAGCAACCAGCAAAGGGATATTGCTTTTAATGTTGGACGTTTTTGAATGAAAAGGTTCATCAACGTCTTCAGCTACCAGTCAGCCCGGAACGAGTCCCCGTGCGAGGTGGCGCTTTTCGAGGGCAGATTCCTCGGGGGGAGGGGGATCCGTGACCGAAGGCCCGGCGGGCCGGCCAAACCGCCCCACCCGAAATTTCGCGGCACACCACCCGGACCAGGCGGCCACGTTGGCCTCTATAACTGCGGCGGCCGAGCTCATCGATTGACGGTCACAGGCGAACGCCATCCGGCCGCCGCAAACAGTACCGCACTGAGTGGCACACCACGTTCAGGGTCAACACAGCCGCACGCCGGCCCACTGCCACACAAAGCTATCATTTTCCGGTACATCGATTAGGGACGCGAAATAAGCATTGCAGCGACGTGGTGGCGCGCGCATCTTTGCATAAGGCGAAAGGATCTGTGACGGAACGAGCTCGTGCGGCACGGAAATTTCAAGTCGTCTGGTGTTAGTCACTGCGTTCAATGCGGCCCCGGACTGGATGATGATGATCGGTCATCAAGCCACATCGAGGCAGTTCACATCAGAAATGTTCCTATCAGCTCTCAAATTTGACAGACACCTATCCACTGGCAAAGTATCTTTAACGGACACGACACGATGGTGAATAGTGGAGGGAAATTGTGCCGTGCTGCAGGAAATTTACCCAACAGCTTACACCGAATGACCGATGCCATTACGAGTTCCGTGTTTTCGTCGACAAAGTACGCTGGTTGTTTCGTGGTCAAGTCCGCACCCAAACCCAATTACCCGAACTGGAGTCAACAGAAGGTGAAAGGCTTCCACCAGCTGCGCCGGCTCTCAAATCCACGCCGATTCCAAACGTTTGGACTAAAGGTCAATCGAAAACCACACCATGCGGCCACAGCACAACTGAAGTGCTGCAGACTCGGGCAATAAGCTCACGTCCGCGTTACCAAGAAACGCGCGCCTCTGACGCAAATAGCAGCATTACAATTTCGTCCCGCAGGCCTCAAAACACAGGACCTTTCCGAAACTAAATAGGCAATCCGCAAAATCAGGGGAAATCAGTGGAAGAGCCATCCCGATAAAAACTGGGACTGGTTCCCGCAAGTGATGTGCCTTGCACGGGGTCAAACAGGCGACATAAAAAACTTGGATCAAAACACAGGCCTTCAGCCCCTCCGGACCAACTGTCTAAAATCAGAGCCCTGTTCAAGAATGACTTGCAAATGGGGCTGCGGCTTAGCACTCTCTGGAACTGTAGAACTTACCTTGTAGCAGGGACCGAGCCGGTGCATGCCGCACACTTGGTGCGCGTTCAGCGCCTCCGAGAAGAGGTAGACGGCCGACATCTGGCCGCAGAACACGCGCTCCTCGTCCGGTTCGTTGGTGGCGCCGATGTGGCATTTGTCGAACGTCTGGGAAAGTAAACGGGTGACAAGTTATGGCGCGCAACTTGCCGATGAAGTGCCATCAAGAGGCTGGACGATCTGATCTACCCAGAGTCCCGGCCGTGTACGCTGCGGCGATGGGCTGAAATACACGACAGTCGTAACATTAAAAAAGTTCCAATTTGGTACAAAATGCGAAATGGTGTAATGTCGGTGTGGTTTACATATGGAAGTCGTTGTTGTTTTGTCTACAATCCAACCACAAAATCACTGTCAGCAAAATAAAATGCAATGACTTTTCTCGGATTCTGGAATGCTTGCAATCGTCGGAAAAGTTATGGTCATAATGAAGAGATGAGCGCGATGGAAAAGAGACAAAACAAGTAAAAACGTGCCAAATACGTTTCACACAAATAAACTGTGAATGGCGGCTGCGAGGCACATGTTAATGATCCGTCTCAGATGCAGAGCTGTTCGAACCACGCAGCTCTGAAGTGCATTCCGTTCCAGTCCCTTTTCGTTTGCGTCGTTAGCCAGGACACGTGTGAAGCCGTCTATACGGCGTAGTCAATTCAATCAACTTCACAGACCGCCTTCTGCTACCCGACACCGTATGACAGTGTCATTTCCATCAGATGTCAAAGTAATAACTTAATTGTGGCATTCCCGCGTCCCGTGTCAGAAGCTTTCTGTCAAAATCCAGTTAGCCATTGAGTCCCGTTTTCGACTAACGGCGTGGCCCCGGCATGGGTCACCGCTGCCTGGTGAGCCTTTACTTCTAAGGCCCTCGCCACATGTCTGGTGAGCCTTTACCTCTAACACCTTCGTCACAACGGGGCTCGCCAAGCCCGTCAAAGGTCAGCGGGCACTCGACTGCCCACGATCAGGTTCCCGCAACGACTGTCACGCGACTCACGGCAAACGGAGACCAGGAGCGCAGTAGCATCCATAGAAAAGGAGGGGACCGAAGGTGTGTCTCCTCAGAGGGATGCTAAATTTCCCGAAAGTGTGTGTGTGTGTGGGGGGGGGAAAGTCCTTGCCCTCCCCGTTCCTATACCCATGACTGAGACAATGTAGGTACAGGCGCGACCCCCTAACAAACAGACTGCGACACCGACCCTGATCACTCTGTCGACAGTCTGCGACAGTGACGGAAACGACGGTCGACAGACACATTGCCCAGACAGACACAGAGAGCGAGAGCGCATTTCACGAGAGAGCACCGAACTGCGATTCAGACACACCAGACTTCCCTAGTGATTTGCACAAGCGAGAAAAAAGGTTCCTACAGCTATCAGACTGCACGTCGTCTTGGCTGAGTCACGACTGAAAGTGCTTCCGAGGCTCCCCATGACTTTAAACCGACCGAAAAAAACTCGTGCCCGCTATGACCTGAACTGGTCGGGTGCAGCAAACACACCAAAGTCCTCACCGGCCGGCAACAGCATAACGGCGGCTATCCCTGGACCTAAAAACAACCCCCATGACTCCGTATATTTCTAGGCAGGGTCGCGCCGGACACTAGGGTGCGCTGTGCGGTTCATCAGGTCTGGTTTGTCTGCTGAGTAACAGCAAAAGGATGTTAAACTAGCATGCGATTTCCTGATGGCCTTGCCACCTCCCGCTTTTCCCAGAATAACTCTCGAATGACAAAAGCAAGTAGTCCCAAAATTTTACTTCTACTTGAATAACACAGCTACCTATAGGCATAGGTGGGCACTGGTCCGTTACTCCGTTACTCCGTTACTAACGAAGTTACTTTTTTGAGTAACGGAGTAACGGACCCGTTACTTTTATTTTACTGTAACGGACTGAGTAACGGAAGTTACTTTTGCGGTCCGTTACTCCGTTACTTTTTGGTCCGTTACTCCGTTACTTTTTAAACGCCTTACAGACACCGCCCGACTTTATTTGCATCGGCGCACGCCATTGGCTACTTGAATAGCCAACACCCAATAGCGTGCGGCGATACAAACGCGGCTGGGCGCGCACTCAGCTGACAATCGCGGAGTCGACTTGTTGACAATATTCGTCAGCTGATAAAC
The DNA here is from genome assembly GCA_030062745.1 of Capitulum mitella. Taxonomy (NCBI): domain Eukaryota; kingdom Metazoa; phylum Arthropoda; class Thecostraca; order Pollicipedomorpha; family Pollicipedidae; genus Capitulum; species Capitulum mitella. Next base: position 14,596,014 of record CP099843.1, on the reverse strand, counting down.
GTTGACGGCAAGCTGGCGGCAATGGTTCAGTATAAAGGCCAGCTGACTTTGGTCTCTTTTGGGACAAAAGTATTGAATTATGCGTAAGTTTGATATAACTTAAAACGATAAATTAACCAGTCGTCATTTTTCAGGCTAAAAGATATCAAAGTTATTGTCATTTATACTGGAACAGCCAGCTGACGGCAGTTTTCAATGTTGTCTCAAGTCAGTCACGGATTGCTTACCACCGCCACACGGTTCCCCGCCAAGATCACTCAAGGCTGTTGAGCACATGATTACTGCTGCCATGGCCTTGGATCTGTGATGTCCATGGGGCGATGGAGTGGTGATTGATTCTTCACTGGCCTGAAATTTTAACTACCTGACATTAAAGTGTCCCATCAAGGCGTCTTTACGCCGCCACTGGAGGTCGAAAACTTTGACTCCGAGTCCGACGGTGCCTCAACTTCGGAGGAAGAGGACGAGCCCGGTCTGGGTCACCCATGGCCACATCTAGAAACGTACTTTGAGTTTAAGGAGGAGGGGAAAAACGTCATTTTTACTTATGTCCTGTGCCGACCGAAAGAGGTTATAATCAAGGGTCACAAGAGTAGCCTTTCAAACTAAAGGCACATATCAAGAGGAAGCATTATTTACGGTATTTCCAGGTGAGAACAGAATGTGCACAATAAGTTGTCAGTAGTGAAGCATAATTATGAAGCTTGTCGACTATTGCTTGGACTATTTGCCTTAACCATATTCTCTGCAGGCAGTGAGATTCACATTACCCTGGAAGGGGGGGGCAGATCTGCGGTAATCTACCTTTCGGCCGACGCTTACGCGTAATTTTTGGAGACGCGGAAGTGGCAACACAAGTTGTGTGAAGAATTTAGCCCATTCAGGTATTTTTCTAAGCACTGGTCCCTACTGGGTGTGTAAACTGACTTGGTTAGGTAACTCTTGAATTTTGATTCGGTTGACGCATGTTTGCCTTCAGCCGATACGAGCTAACCAAACCAAAAAACAGGCAAATTGAACCTAACAAAAAATTAGTTTTACATGCCCATCTAGGGCAATCCCTGCAACCATACAGTAGGTTTTAGGTTAGGTTAGGTTAAATCATTTTTAACTTGGAGGACAGGCTACATTGTCCATGCGATTCGAGTTACCACTTCTGCGTTCCCGAGAAAAATATCAACTGGCCGAAACACCTTTCGGCTGACACATTATTTTTTGTAGACGCAGAAATGAGGACCCAAACGCAAACATGATATGAGCCGTTGCCACTTTTGCACCTTCGAAAAATATGCATTGGCCGAAAGGTGAAGATTACCAATTCTGCCCCCTCCCCTCCCCGCCCTCCCAGAGATCTCGAGATTCATTCGTCCAATGTTGATGGGATGAATGCCATTTAATATGTTTCAACGAGATCTCCAATTCCGGACCCCAAAAATTCAAACCTTACGAAAATAGGGCGTGGGGCAAAAACACTCCAAAACTTGGGGATTTTTGAAAGGTCACTGCGGCCGTGTTTACCAACCAATTTTCTTGGGAATAACACGGTTCAGGTTGGAATGTCCAAGTCTTTTAATACCGAAAGCTGAAATTTAAAATAGAAAACTATAGGCAGTTCCAGGGAGGGCACGAAGGGTGATTTTTGAAATAAGAAATTTCCTTTGTTTTTGTTTGTTTTGGGCGATATAAACATCAGATGTACAACTAGCAAGCCAGTTTAAGTTTATATGTAGCGCAGAGGTGGATCCAGGTAAACAAAATTGGAAGGGCACCATAAGCACAATAGTGTGCTCCCCCATTTTTTCAGTACCTGGGTGTGCGTTCGCCTGAAAATGTGTGTGCATACGCATTGTTTAGGATGTGTATGACTATATAAATGAGTCAGTGATCTTTATTTCTACTCAAAATGTCACGATAGTGAACCGCACAACTTTGCAGCTTCATGTACAGCACATTACCGCCGAAAACGGGGGCTTGGAACCGCCTCTTCGGGACCGATTTTTTTCTAAATGTTGACAAAACACGTGTGTATCAATTCCATGAAATGCCAGAAAATCTTGTGGCGCTGCGGCAAACAGTGTGGGAGCGACAAGCAAAAAGACACGGGTAGCAGAATCTGCCCCCCCACAGGGAATAGGGTTAAATAAAGTGTTTTTAACTCGTCTTCGGCCGGGCTCAGAATGCCCTTTGCCCGGCCGGAGGGGGGGGGGGGCGGATTTCCGCACCTCCCAGGATCTCGGCTCCCATATATCGCACGGAAAAAAGGAAAACACCGGCGGAAAGGTTTTGTCAAACCGAGACGAAAACATTCAAGAGTTTTGACCTCAGGTCAATTCTGAGGCCACCAGACGCCATGAAAGGTCAAAACACGTCCTTGGAATTAGGTAAATAGACACAATACCTTGTCCCTGAAAAGCTGAACTTAAGCGACATATACTGAACCGTAAGACAATAGCGAGTTCACTGATATCAATTTTGGCTTTTCACAAGGGCCAGGTCAGGTCACGTCATCTTTCCAAAATGTTCCACTTGTGAACGGCTAACATCCTCCGTTGCATTTTACTTATGTTTTTATAGGTAATTTGTCTTCAAGGGTGCTGAAGAGGTACTAAAGCACCTTTTTTTAGTCTTTTATTTCACAATAATAAAATCCATATCAGTCATGTTTTTTTCAGTCCTTCGTCGTTTGGTATTAAAAAAATGTCAGAGGTATCAGGAACCTTACCTCCACGCACGCGCACGGACACAAACTAATACACACACATAATTTCAAAACAAAACAAGAAGTTGGCGAGACCGAAACGAGCTCTGAACGGAGACCATTATGTTCAGGGCGGATACTTCGAGAGGCATTGTTGATCAAACCCAGTCGATAGATGTCCGCTGTTTGTCGCATTTTGCATGCGTCCGCTCCAGCGCCGGTTGTTTCCGCTCCGTCGGCGCCGCGGGCAATGAACAGGAATTCGTTGGTTTGAACATCGTGGCTAACACAGTGGTAGAATACCCGCCGCGGCTGTTGTCCCGGCGCCGCCGACTCTACAACGGCTGGTGAGGGCAGTGGGCAGCTAGCGGAGTGTTTTGGGTAAGCGCTTTTTGTTTCTTCCCTTTGCATATGGAATGCGGTTTACAACCACAAAGCAGCATAAAAGACTTAAAACCCGCGTTCGCTTGGTTTTCACTGCATTTAAAAAAGTAACGGAATAACGGAGCAACGGTAACTTCCGTTACTTTTTAAGGCAGAGTAACGGAGTAACGAGTAACGGACTGGCTTTTTTGAGTAACGGAGTAACGAGTAACGAAGTTACATTTTTTAGTAACGATGCCCACCTATGCCTATAGGCAAAAACAGTTGACTAGATCAACACAGGTCAAGTCAAGTCATGCAATGTTATCAATTGAATCGTCGATGCGGTTTTCAGGTACTGTTAGGACTCTGGTTACTGGACTCTGGTCAGGTATTTTCTTTTCGACATGGCTTGCAAGAACCCATCAGGAGTGATACAAGTACTTGGTGCCAGGTCGCGGACGTGATAAGTGGCCTAAAAATAGGTCAAGGACAGTTCTGGTTCGCTTCGCACAGTGTTCATTCAGCCTCATGGCTCTTGAAACCAAAGTATTGCAGATATCACGCAATAAACGCCATTTTAGGCTTTTGGCGACTTCTGTTACGAAAACGTGCAAAACGGTACACGTCATGTCATGATATACTTTGATCTCGTGACCTACGTTGACTTTGGGTCACGTCTCGCAAAAGTATGATTTGCCCTGGCAAAACGAGTTCATTTCATGCTACCTGTTGCCAATCCCGACCATTCTTATTCCGATAATGTGTTTCTGACGCCGTCGACAAATAACTGCCGGATATGGGGCTCTGGCCTGACCTGTGCCGTCATCGGTGACCTTGAGGTCAACATACTGGGGACATCTGAGGCCTCTGGATGACGGGTTGTCGTATTGCTGGATTTCATTCGACAGTATGAATCAGCGAAGTCGGACCACTGGGTCTTGAGAAGCGGGGGGGGGGGGGGGTAAAACATTTGGAAGGCGGGGAGAGTACCCCAGTCAGCACCGGGTTGGTCACATCATTATTGTATTCAGATAAACGCGTAATATGTCTTTGCATTTCACGGATATGTCCAAAAGCATATGCCAGGTTTCATCTTGGGCATACAGTACCTGTGAAAACGTGCAAGTTTTGCTCGCAAAGTTTAAACATGCTTAACAACAGTAAGGTAAGGTAGCGTAAGTTTGCATGCTTTCATTTTGTAGACCCCATTAACAAATGACGCAGAATAAGGTCCTCAGGGCAGCAAGTTTACACTGTGCCAGCGGATGGAAAGCATCACCGTACCTTACCGTACCTACCGTATCATTTCTTCGTGAACCTTAGTCCGGAGGCCCATGTTGCAGAATTCATAACATCGACTTGACCCACACTCCCGAATTTTCCTCCCTTTCTTCCGCATTTTCAGCCGACGCAGACTATTTCAAACCATGCTCAACACCAGCGCGGCCGTTCTTGAATTTCGCCCGGACCTCTGAAATTTCGCCCAAAGCCCGGCCATTGTCGCTAGCAACAAAACTGCAAGAAAACCGCCTCCCTAAATGGCCACTCCACTTGAGATTCGTCTCTGAACAGTCACTAAAGTTTTCCCATTATCCGACAACGACGGCCTGAATCGTAACGCTCCGCGGCCGGGCCCGTTTCGGGCGCGTTTGACGGCCCGCTATGGCTGCATTCGGGGCCCGGCTGGACCGGCGCGGGGCGCAGGGCCGGCCGCCGCTGAGCCCCGGCTGCCGACAGAACCCACCGGCGGCTGCGGCTGCCGACAGGGCCGCCAACCTCAGGCCGTCTGGCTCCGCCCAGTTTCGAAAAACATGGATGATGGGGTGGAACTCTCGTACGGAACAAGGATATAGGGGGGCTTGCCTTAGCAGACGTAGTCATAGCTCGGACATAGTAATAGCTTGCCTTAAACTTTGGGGAAAAGGAAGGACACGCATTCAAAGAAGCTGACACCGACAGCAAGAATAAATATTGCGCTGTTCTCACATCGAACAACCTTGCTGGCACTCCCGTGAAGCATTTCGTGACCACCGCAAGACAAGCACGTCCCTTCCCTATTGCAATCACGCTCCCACCGACGCAGAACGTCTGCCGATAGCCGTCTGCCGGCTGTATCTGCACGTTATCAGCGTCCGTGGCACCGCCTTGACACCAGCGGGCGCGGGCCGTCCCCAGGGCCGACCCGCCAATCCTGCGTCCCCGGCGCCGGACCGGCCCGCTTCGGGATCCGGTCGGCCGCGCGGCGCACTTCGGCGCGCCGCGCCGAGTAACGCAAACGGCGCGGCCGACACCCACACTGGCGACGCAATCGATGCCCGCGGCGCTCCGGCGCCCGCTGACGGGGGCCGCTCCTGCCCCCCCCCCCGCCCCTCCCGGCGCCTGTCGGCACGCCGCGCGGAGACGGGCCGACGCACGGACGGCCGCGAGGCCAGTGCTGCCGCCGGACAGGGAGACGGGCCGTACGGCGACCAGGGGAGACGGCTAGCCAGGATCGCCCCCAGTGCCTTCAGATCAGCACCCTCGCCGCCGGACACAGTACATCCACCGCCAGCGGCACCGGAGCTGAGACGCGAGTTGCCAGTCGGCCAGTACCGCTGCCGGCCCAGGCCCGGACCCGACCGCCGCCGCCGCCGCCGCCGACGGCGCGGCGACAGAGACGAAGCGGCCGTGCTCATTACGGGAGACGACCGGCCGGCGCCGCCGCGGCCGGGCCAGCTCAGCCCGGCCGGCGCCGCCTCCGTCACGCCGGCGGCCGGAAATAGCGCCGCCACCAGCGCACCAGCACGCCACCGGACCCGCTCATCCGGCGGCGATCTGACGCCCGGCGCCGCCGAGCTATTACTTGATTACTGCGCTCGGCAGAGGCGGCCGCCGGCCGGCCGCGGCCTCCGACGCGCGAATACCGGCTCATTCAATACGGGCCGCGCCCGACTGGCCGCCGGCGAGTTTGATTATCAGCAGCGGCCGGCGAAACGCCAGCCGACCGGCCGCCCGCCACGGGCCTGTAAACAGCGCCGGCCGCACCTGAGGACGCGCCGCCCCGGCCGCCGTGACGTCAGCGCGGCCGTAAACCTCGGACGGCGCGGAGAGCGCTCCGGCCGGACGCCGGCCGATTGCCGGGCTGCTGTAAACCGACGTCGACCGATTGCCCCGGCAGCAGCCAGCTGGTGACGGCCGCCAGGGGACGCGGCGCGGGCGCTGCACACGCGAGCCAGGCCTAAACTCGCCGGCCAGTCAACGGTGAAGTGGCGCCGCGCCCGCGCCCGGGCGCGCGGAAATCGGGCGACAGTGCGGGCGGCGGGTCCGGGTCGGCAGTCTGGCCATAAATCCGGCCCATCGTAAGCCAAGGGTCCGGTTAAGTTCGGGTCGTTGTTGAACGGTGAAATCCGGGGTCGCGGTTCTGGACTGCGGGTCTCGATGAACACCCACAATCTGAATCACAGGCCACAGCGAACATCAGGGCGATGAGTACATGTCACAAATCCGGGTCGAGGACCCGGATCGCAGACCCGGGTAAAAGACCCCATTCGTGGGTCTATTATGTATGAAGAGACCCCGAAAAGACCGCTGCGGAACGGAAACTTCGGACCTATATAAGGAGCAAGGTGCACACGTATACGTAGATGTACCTGTGACAGACGAGGGGTCAGTCGAGGTCAAGGTCACGGGTCCGGCCGTAGGTCGGCCCGCCCACCAGGATACTGACCTCGCTGCCCGGCGACACGAACCACGCCATCTCCGTGCTCGAGGCCAGCTGGCCATTGACGAACACCTTGATCTCACTCTTGCTCCACCGGTTGTAGATGTAGACGATGGCGATCATATACCACTGAAACCAAGAACGTCTGGCCGTCAAACTTACATTTTCAACGTCGCGTGACTGTGGAAAACACAACTTGGAAAACTCGAATGTGGGCTGGCAAAAGGGACAACAAATTCTGGCGGCCAGAAAGTCTTGAATTCAATTCTCTACTCAGAAATCCGGTACGTCTTACCGTTAGACTAAGCCTACATTTGGCATCAGACAAGGATGTGGTCAAGGTGGAAAAGACATTGGTGTCTGGTACACACACCGGCAAACTTCTACTCCTTGAAAAGGCTGTGTGCGAAATGTATCGGTTGGATGCTACTCTGAAAAATAGGCTATGCTTTAGGGTACCGATTTGTGTACGCAGTTGTACGTTCCCCCATGGGAGACCAGTTGTTCTTCGAAATACGCGTCTTCAGTAAAAATTAATGGTTAAGAATCACTGGACATCCGGAAATGAAAGATAATGAACTTGTGAAAGATCGCCTATAAAGAGAACAGTCGCCTATGCTGTTACTGATGCCTGCGTTTGTGTGCTTGTATTGGTCTGTGAATGCATGTTTATGCTCTGTGACGAGAACCGCAACAACCGCCTGGAACTGATTTTCCTCAATCGTAATGCAGGCATACATACATGCATTTGCCATAATGCCACTCTCTGCACGTCAATTAAGCTTTGCACTCCCATAAGAAGATCGACAGCCGACAGCTCGTACATCAGACCGATAAATCCGCTTCCAGATCCACGAGGAATAAGTGTAGATTTAGCGACCTGTGGCGTCAGATGCATTCTCATGTGAACGTGACATGTGAACTTTCTCAGTATCAATGACATTAACTGTCCAATCAACATACAAGCGACTGCAAGCGGCGCGTTTTAAAAGACGTGCTGTTATTACCTGGCACGTCACAAAAGTTCCTTCAATGGCACTCCATTACCGCAATGTTTCACATTGTTTCGTTTAAGCAATGAACTGCACTGCATTTGCTTAAAACCGGATAGCTATGGACGTTCAATCAGACAGTGATATTGATGCGCATATCAAACAATGACATGTCTGGGGTTTTACGGACAGTACTGACTTGGCCAGCTTAGACCACGTGAGAATCGTACGGACCTGTGTGCGGATGACCTCTGCCAGGTCATCCTCGTGCAGGCAAGCGTGTCATTTCTGCCCCGGATCGCACCACAACGGAACTCCAGGCAGAGTGTCAATTCAAGCCCGGGAAAACTGCCGCCCACGTGTCAAGAGAACAAAGCAGAATGCTGGAACTCGCGTGAAAGCTTTCCAGAATAAAATTGACACTCTCCGGGCGTTCCGGAAAGCCACGCACCCGCCGCGCAGGGCTCCTGCAATGCTCGCTCCAATACGGGCGCACCAAGCCGGGACGTCGCGTGACCGTCAGTCCTTTGTCAGCCGACGTCATCAATTGACCACGGCGCAGAAGTCGCCGAGTTCCAAAACGTCCCGAGACGGCGCTCCGGCTGCGGGGTCCGGGCGCCGTCCGGCGGCAAACACCGGCCGAAATGGTAGACACGCCGCGCTCAGAGATTGCCCCGGGGATCCACCGGTGCAATTCGCCCGGTCCGATTGGTGCCGACGCCCGCCGAGTCGCGGCCCGAGCCGGGTTCACGGGCCGGAAGATCACGGACCCCGAGGGTGACCACGGCCGGACCCCCCCCCCCGGCCGACGGTCATCGATCCGGCCCGTGCAGCTATCGCGCGGAGTCGACGAGTCAGCGCCTCTGACGGCTCCGTTCAACCGGCGGCGATTAGCTCTCCAATTAATCTGCCGCCGTCGAATCCCGTCGGCGGCCGAGGAGGTCTGAACGCCGGCGGGCCCTGCCGCGCGCCGCCGCCGGGCCCGTTCAGACGCCAGGTGTTGTCAGGCGATCGGCGCGGCCAGCCGGGCGGGGACGGTGGTCGCGTGACGCCTCGTCAGGGCCGCTGCTCGCTACACGACGCTGCCGCAAACAAGCAGCAATACACTAACGAGCCTTTCATGCTACGGCGCTCGCGGAGGAATAGGTAAAATCACTTAAGTGAATGGACCAACTTCCCGTAATCAGCTCCCAGTAGGCCTTTCTGGCGAGGCCGCTGTAATATGCTCGGCATGCGCCGCGCCCCGCCCCATGACGTCAGCGCCTGAGGCGCTTCTCTTCCCTCCTGCACCGCCGGCCCTTGAGTGCAAACATCCACTCCCGCGTCCGTGTGTACAAGGGGCCTGCACGATACGATCATCCCGCTGCTCGCTCAAGATAGTCTCTTCTTGGAGCGTGCGAGGCCGTTAAATGCGTCAACAAAGCAAACAGCGGTCGACCGTCGCGGGAGTTGTCGGAAATTACGCACCCGTCGCGGCTGGAACTCGTACTTGACGCAGTGCTGGAAGCCCTTGCCCTTGATCTTCATGGCCGTGAGCACCAGACAGGAGCCGACGAAGTGTGCCGAGTAGCCGACGCCCTTGCTGGTCTTGAAGCTGTACAGGTAGGGCTTTTCGCGCTCGATGTTGACAGAGTTGATGGGGTCGAGGCGGAACCAGGTGGCGAACGTCCAGCCGCTCTCGTACGGCCAGCGCGCCAGCGGCGGGATCACGATCGCCTGCGGAGGACGGCGGCAGTCAGACCGCGACCCTCGGTACCGCCCCGACCTCAGGTCACCGCCCGACACCGGGTCACCAGCAGCGCCGCGTCATCGCCTCGTGACCGGCAGGACGTCAGCACCGGACGGCACCAGGGCCGGGATTAACGCGCCACCTTACCACTGAACGTTGTTCCTTGACACTTGTCCATCATGGTACCCGGTCATCCATCGGAGCCACAAAATAAAATACCCATTTTTTCCATTCCGCCTCCCATAACGAGACGACCACGAGTGCTCTCCTCCGTCAGTTCCCGCAACACAAAGAACTTCACCGTAAACACATCTGTTAGGGGAAAATGCAATGTCGCAGCACGCCCTGCTAGGAAAGCAGAGAAAAAGTTTAATGCACTACAAACAGCGGTTACTACACGTAGTGTTAATGATCCATAAGCATTAGTCCAGAAGATGACGCAATTGTTCCCACGCAAGCCAGTATGGATCAAAAGGGCCACTTCCAAAATAGATCCGGCACTTCCTAATGAAAGAGAGTACGGAGTAAAAGGGAGTACCATTCAACCGCGCCACGTAACAGTACATAACAGTACATAAAATGGCCAGGTGGACCTCAAATGGCGGAGGCAGCCATTGCCTGACACCGAGAACAACACATCGGGACAGACGCCAAGACCCAGATACACACTAGGCCACGCTGTATTTACCAACCCAGGCAACGCAGCAGTCGCGTTTTTTCCGTGCCGCGTTTCTTTTTTCAGCATCAATCGGCGCACGCTGTCTCGTCTGCGCCGAACTAACGCAATACACTCCGCCGGGAGCCGCCGCAGACCCCAGGGGAAAAAATCGCCGCCAGCCCGGCGCCGGCCGGCCGGCCGCACCAGAATGCCAACGCGCCGGCCTCCAGGGATCTGTGCAGGGCCCGCGGCCGCCGGCCCGGACCGCTGTCGTCAACAGCAGCGCAGAACGGGCGTCGTCCGCTCTGACACAGGCCGACCGTTCCCGAAAGAGACTGTCGCCGAGCGGCAGAAAACCCGCGGCCGCCCGTCCCGCTCTGATGAGGGGCGTCAGCGGCAGGCGCCGCGCTCACCGAGTTGGTTTTGCCGGGGAACATGAAGAACGTGTCCGGGCTGCTCCGCTGCGGCATCTGGCGCAACACCGACAGCAGTTTGCTCGAGTGTCGCGGCTGAAACACCACAACCGAAGAATATTACAGGACAACGGAACACAGTAGGTCAACCGGTTAGATCAACACAGAAAAACACCGCATCGCATAAACTGGGCAAGTGAATACGACGAAATTAAAAGAGAACAAACCTCATCCCGTTAACCACGCCCGGATACAACAGATTCAAGGCAAAAGGACAGGAGATACGGCGACATAAAAAGGAAATAAAATAAACCGGACACCAGTGCAAAGTCGGAATGACAAGTACTGGGAGGACTCGAAATTGCATCGATACTGCATATGCCCCGTCCACGTCAATTTCTGACGGCTGACTATTATTTGCGAAAATCATTTGCGGTAAGGTAGTGCCATGTTATTGCTGACGCTCGCGATAACATAACCGTAAACATAAAGCGATTCAACGCATCGAAACTTCAACCTTACGCGTCCATTCAGACGTCTAACGCTGGTACAGCAGCAGCAACCTTTCCAGATCAAGTGAGACTGGTGAAATCAAGGGACTCAGGCAGCAGACATACTCGGGAAATAAAAGCAATAAAATACTAACATTGCATAACTCAAGTAATTTGACCAGGATGGCACATGGGTACACGAGCCGTATAAAACCGCTTTAACTATGCCCTGGCCTGCGCAAAGCAGGCGGGCATTAACATCGCTCGTCCCATCGCTATCGAAAGTGACATCGGCCTGCCAGGCAGCGGTCGGTAAGTACCGTGCCGGGACGTCCAACTTCTGGGAGGTCGAGCCCACGCTCGGGCGGCGCGGGCGGCCGGCCTCTCGAAAGGTCAGTCGGACGCTGCGGAGCCGATCTCGGCCGGGAGCTGCCATCATTGGCTGGGCCGGCTCGACAGCACCCGGGCCCGGATCGGGCGGCAATTCGGCGTCAGAGGCCGCTGACGACCCCATCAGCCGGCGGCCGATCGTCCCACGGAGACGGAGACGGAGGCCGGCCGGTCCCGGCGACCGCGGTGCCCACCGCCTGAACCCAACCCGCTGATGACTAACCGCCTCCGGGTGGGAGATTCGCGGCTCATCGCGTCCGGTTACCGCTGATACAGAGCGCAGGCTTTCCCGACATCCAAATCGACTTGGCAAATACGGATTTTCAAATCCGCCCTGCGGCGGGCACAGCGGGACCATGGAAGCCGGCGCACTGCGCATGTTCATCTTCCACTAATGGTATTTGGTAAGCGCAGCACAATGAACATCCAGCGTCCATCATACGTGGATGTTTCTCCCGATCAAGATTCTCTGCTGTGACGAGCTTTTCTTCCATGAGCTTTGCACGTTACGAGGCAAGCACTTTTCGTCCCGGAAACGCCTTCATTACGTCCGACCAGGCCACATGCACGCAAGCATCCGTTCACCCGGCAGACGAAGGCATGACGCCCTCCACGCCCGGGCCACGAATCAGTGCGTGATACCGCGGCGAGAGCCGCACCAGGCAAACACGCCGCAGCGGAGTCAGCTCCCCGCGGGCCGAGCATCGCGCAGTCGAACACGTTCGGACCGCTGCACCGGCGGCTGGCGGCCTGTCCGGGCCGCCGCCCCGCCCGGACCGGCCGGAGGCGCCGGACCGGCTGGCCGTGATGAACGAGGTCATTGCGGCCGCGGTCTGATATAGAGCCCGGCAGGGCCGGCGCCCTGTCCGGCCCGAGCGGCCGCCGCCCGTCGACCGCCCGGAGCACTGTGTCCGCCGGCCGCCGCATCAGCCGGCCGGGCACGTGCGCCGGTCAGCACGCCGCCGCTCCGGTAAGAGCCCGCCGAGTAGGCACCCGAGGCTACTGCCCTGCACGGCTGACGGGATGGAGAGCCCACAAGGCGACGCCGACAGCGGCAGCCGGGACAAGCACGGCGTGCCGCCGTCAGTAAACTAACGACTTTCGACAGGCGACGCACTCGGGAATCTCCACCCGGCCTGCCACCGAGCTTACTCGCGGGCAACGGGACGTCCACCGCGTCACACGAGGTACGACCGCCTTGCCGACGAACGGCGGCACGTAACAGCGACTGGGTCTCGGCCCACGCGTCACCATCGTCATAGTCACGGCCACGGTCATGGTCACGATGGAGGCAACGGTCCTATTCGCCGTCAGTAGCATGGTCATGGTAACGGTGACGGCCAAGGTTACAATTACGATACAGCGCTCTAGCGTTGATGGTATCGTGTTCTACGGCAAAACGCTATCATCCGTCATACAAAAGAAAACGGTAGCATTATAGTGCGTCTGGTCCATTCACTGATGCATTATTCGCAGCACACTGGTCCACACTTCACTGCAATCTAGCTTCGTACCTAATAGCCAGACTACTCTGGAATGTTCTGCAAACTGAAAACAGCTCGCCGTTTAGGGTTTATGGGCGTTCATGCTTGAAGTTGACGTGAACACCTAGTATATATTCCTTCAGTCTTCCAGCACAATGATGCGCTCCACAGTTCTGGAAAAAGGCCAATCTGGCTCTCGTTGGGTCCCATGCAACCTCGTCTAGGTCCTCGTCTGTACTTCGGCCTGTTCCGGCAATACGTAATTTTTTATTACGTAAGTTGTCCCTTCCGTCCCCGTCCCGGTAATCAGTCTTTGGTCGTCGCGCCAGTAACCATGTCTTTGCCCGTAACCGTGTGTTCCATTTCCTTTCCTTCAGCTCCATACCATTAAATCGCCTCTCATCCCGATCCGCCCCGCCCCGCCCCTCTACGCCCCGCCCCGTCCCGTCCCGTCCCGTCCCGTCTCCTGTCCCGCCCCGTCCCGCCTCCCGTCCCGTCTCCCGTCCCGTCCCGTCCCGCGCTGCCGGCCCATCAGTGGCCGGCAACGCGTCGCGCCGGCCGGCAGGTCCATTTGTAATGAATACGTCCCACCTGTCCAGGCAGGCCACACGGTGGCCGTCCATCCGATCCGGACGGCCGGCCGGGACCGCCGTATTGGCACCGCCAGCGCCGGTCGTGTTCCGGTCCCGACCGCACGGCCTCCAGACCGGCCAGGAGAGCACCCCGTCGGGAGGGTGGCCGGGTGCCGCCCCGTCCGCCGTGGAGAAGAACCCGCCGGGGTTGACCGGGTCCCCGGTCCCGACCGCACGACCTCCAGACCGGCCAGGAGAGCACCCCGTCGGGAGGGTGGCCGGGTGCCGCCCCGTCCGCCGTGGAGAAGAACCCGCCGGGGTTGACCGGGTCCCCGGTCCCGACCGCACGGCCTCCAGGCCGGCCAGGAGAGCACCCCGGCGGGGTGTGGCCGGGTTCGACGAGCGGTCGATGTATCGGCGGCGCAGCGGTGACCCGCACCGCGGCGGTACAGACGGAACGAGTCGGTCCGCTATTACAGCAACACGGACGTCACGGACCGACCCGATACTGCAGCGTCGCAGCCGTGACGAGCTGACCAGACGCCGCAGCGCCACGGTCGTGATGTGCTGACCCCAACTCACAGTGTCACGGCTGGTGACTCTGCCCCGAAGTCGCAGAGTCCGGCGTCAAAGCGTCAAAGATCCGGATCAAAGTCAAAGCGTCAAAGATCCGTCAAAGCGCCAATGATCCGGCGTCAAAGCGTCACTGTCACGTCGCGTTAACCCAACACTGCGGCAACTCGGGCGGTATTTTACGCGTGTGCGGAAAATAGAGCTGCCGATTTTTCGTTGTTGACGTACGCCCAGTTTTTGCTTCGACTACATCTACTTGGAATTCTGACGGAGACCAATCCATCTGGTTTGTTACCCGTCCACATCTTATTCTCCCCACAGACGCGACTAACTCTGAATATTCCACTTGGCGTCACGAACACAAACGGCAAAAGAAAGTCCACTGTCAGGCTCCTTGTATGGTATAAACCAACACAATCCTTGTGAACACCTTGATGAAGGGAGGCAGAAAATTCGACATATTGCACACCGGCAGGTCCGACAACTGATCAACCCTCTTTTTATGACTCTCAAAAGCTATGATGTGAATCCCTCGTTTTTGCGGCACAGCTTCAAATACCCCACGTACAAAAACGTTCGAGTCATGGACATTAACATGAACATTGCTGCCTGCGTATCGAAAGTGGCGTGGACACTCACCCATCCGACCCCATCGGCCTTCATGCTGCCCACCAGCAGCTTCAGTTGGCTGACGGTGACGTTGTAGGTGGCCAGGGTGCCCAACAGCTCAACGAGCAGGTCTGAGGACGCAGGCACAGCAACACACCCAGTCAGATCAGCGCAGCAGTCCCCAATAAACAGCAACGCAAACAGTTTAGCGAAGAAAACCCACCAGTTCGGGCGCTGCTTTCCTTCCCTTCCTCAAAACCTGCGGTGTTACCCAGCACTTTTCCAGTCCCGGAAGTCCTGGACGAGGGTTGTAATGCCACCGCCTACGGTTATAACGCAGTCTACGTCCTAGTGTTCATTACCCCCTGGCCTCGGCACAACATCTCCCCTCCGCGCCCCCGGCGAGGAGCGGGCCAAAGCAAGCGACGTCCACCCAGCTCCCGACCGGCGACCGATGTTCTAATTCGTCCCTGTATCGCCGCCATGCACCCCCAGGGCTGACACAAGTCGGTGAGCAGCAGCGCCGGCCTGCGGAGACCCCGGAGACGTGGCCTCGGCGAGATCTGATTACACAGGCGGGACGACGGCGCCTCCGCCGGGACTGTCGGCGCGCGAGGCAGCGGGCACGCCACGGGACGGCGCGGCCGCCGGCACGCGACATAATGCGCCGTGAATATGGATGAAGCACGAGTCGATCGACTGCCAGCGCCGACAGCGGAACGGCCACGCCCCGTGAGCATCAATAGCGTGGACAAAACAAGTATGCATATCGGGCATATCATTGGTCGGCAAGGCTGAAACTCGTTCTGTTATGTAGTGTCGAATCGCAAATTTGCAGGCGGGACGCGAAATTATCCGCGTTGTAAACGCACAGAACTTCAAATTTGTCGACCAAAAATTCGTCTCAATAATATAGACGACTGCCTAATACAATTTCGTGCATTAATACAACACCTGTTTTAGATTATAAGTGTTCATATGTCTCGGCACAAAAATGGGCATTCCGCCCTTTTCGCAAGGTATTTTTGATGAAATGGGACCTGCATTTGCGATATCATCCATTTAACATCGCCATCATTTTAGCCGCTGTCATCGTTAAATATCCGTTGGTTGTCGTTTCCTCCGCCCCGTATAGGACCTAAAGCCAGCAATCCGCCGGATACGACAGACGCAGGAGCACAGCCGGCAGTGGGACCAGCCAGAAAGGCCGACGGGGACCGTCCGCCAGCCCACACCGCAACGACAGAAACAAACATCTCGTCAAAACCAGCCCATCATAAGTCCACGCAGGCGGCTGCAGCCAAGGACGAACAGCAACGACAACAGCAAAGATGACCTATGCGTGTGACATCTTACAGTAAATGGGTTTGCTTTGGAGACCGCGAGACAAACTTGGGACACTAGCAAGACAACACGGCATCCAGCAAACTAATCACGTGCCTGAAAAAAAATCGACGATCCTGACGGTTCATGAACAAATATCCCAAAACACCACTCCAGCCAAACACCCATATTAAACGGCTTCCCGTCGGTGACAAACGAACAACACCGGCGCGATGTCCAAGGCTAGGCGGGCACCGCCAGCCAGCCCCGGCCCGCAACTGCGCGGCGTCCCGTACCCGCCACGACGGTGTCCGCCTTGGGCAGTCGTCGCAGCACGTGCTCGATGAGGCCCACTTCCACGCAGGCCTGCATGTTCCGCATCGACTTCCGCAAGATGCAGGTGAAGACGCTCCAGATCTCAGCCTGCCAGGAGGGCGGGGAGCCGCACGTGACCCAAAAAGTCGGCCAAAAAACATGGCAAGGAGCTCGGGGCCAGGAGCTACCAACCAGACACGCATCGGATCAGACGGTCTCACATCGTATAACAACGGTGTGTCCGAAACAGGGATTCTGAGAAACTGTCCCGTATTTTTCGCCAAAAGCTTTTGTTTTAGTTCACAGCATGCCACGCCAATACGAGCGTCGTCGTATCTACCCACGTGGGCTTCCTTCGCGCGAAAATCAAAACCACGACCGGAACGATCTAATCTTTGAGGAGAAACACCGCCCGGCGACCTCACCACGGATAAGGCATTACCGCTTTCTGACCTGTAACTTCACTGAGCAGTGGTCCAACACTTCCAGCATGTGCAGGATGTTGCCAGCATCCTGCACGACGAAGTTGAGTTCCATGTCGAACTCGCCTCCGACCAGCTGCCGGAGACAGGGCGTGTCAGGGTGAGCTGCAGTGGTATTCACACACAGGGGCAACAGGGCAAACACAAAAAGCAGCGCCAACACGTGAGAGCAGTTGTGTTTTAGCGCAGGTATGGCCGCTAACGAAGGACAAACGCTCAAATGAACGGTGTACGGAACAGGAGAGCGGAGAAAATAATAAGATCACGCGGTAAGGCTATCTGCAAGGACACAATCTTGCGGAGCACAAGAAACAAAGGGCAGGACAGAAGTGGAAAGCAATGGCATGGCGAAGCAATGAACAAAATACTCTTTCAACGACAAAACAACGTCTGCATAGATGGCTGACCATCAACCATCACACAGCACAATACCTTCGCGAACACCTCCATACGCCGAATGAGTGCGAAGCCCAGTCTACATGGAACAAGCATAAGCTGACAGCATCCACACGCCCAATCAGTCCTGACCAGTCATGGCGAGGGGCAGGACAAGACGGTTCAATTCCGTTCTACAGACATTGCCGCAACGTGTACAAAACCGCCGCCTTGCGCGTTAACACGAAAGCGGACCAAGAAACGGATTCTCCACAACCTTTCAACTCGTCAAGGAAAATACGTCTGCAAATCACAACTCCCTCCAAACCATTAAGTCCTGCAAGTTTGTTCTGGTTCAGTTCTGGTTCAGTTCTGTTTTCAGGTTCAGCAAGTTCTGGGGAAGGCCCGCAGCGCCTACGCCAACCACACGCCCGTGCTCGGACACGCGACCGCCGCCGAACGCTGATGGACGTCCTCATCGGCTCCAGTGCCGCTAAAGCCCATCAGCAAACACGACCATCGCGGACGCATCAGCATGGCAGTGGCTCATTCGATCGGCCGTCGCCCAGAGCTCCCGCGGCCGTCAGCGGGCCGGCAGCTCCGTCGGCCGCCGTCGATTGTCACCCGGGACACGATTGGCCCCTAAATCGTCAGAGACCGCTTAATAATGCAGCCGAGGCGCCGCTCGGCCGCCGGCGGCGGGCGGCGGGCCGCGCCGGCCCAGCGTAGTCCCGGCCCGCGGCCTCATTCGGACTGCGGTCGCGGTGCCGCTGAAACCACGGAGCGGAGGCGGGAGCCACGGCCGCGGCGGCGCGCTGAGCAGACGAAACGCCGCGCCGGCCGGCCCGGAACGGCACCGATAGCCAAGCGCAGCGGCGTCCGGCAGCGCACCGTTAGGACCTTGAACAACGCGATGTTTAGGCCTTGGTCAATATGGCGTTCAGATCTCGATCAAGACGCTGTTCCGGCCTTGGTCAAGGCTCCATTCGGACTTTCGGACAAGGCTCTATTTGGATCTTCTTACAGCGTTGTCAAGACCTACGGCCAGGGGCTGTTTGGGCGAAGGTCAAAGTGCTGTTTGGACAACGCCAATGCCCTCTAGGGACACTAATCGATCTTGCTTGGACCATAGCTTAGCCTCGACGCCGTTGGCATCAGTAGCCGAGCAGTAGGAACTCTACTGAGGCGCTGAGCGCGTCACCTCCACGGCGTCGCCGAAGCGAGTCCGGGGCCGGCTGGACCGGCTCAGTCGCCACTAAAGCTGATAATTCGGATAGGTTTTGGGATTCACAGATTCGGATGGGCACATTTTGTAAAGTTTCTGTCATTTCGCCCCACAAGCTACGAGCGGAACAATACGTATAATCAGACTGATTCACAACTGCATCAACAAGTTAAAGGTCTTTAAACCTGCGGCCCGCGCCGGGCATCGGGCGGACGACGGCCGGGCGCTACCGAAGCAGGAGGGGCATGACGTTAGCGGCAGAGGGCGCCCTGATTGACAGTCATATTGCTGTGTAACGTGAAATGCAAACCGCCATGCCTATGCGCTACGGAGCTTCGGAAGATTAGATTGAGGAGAGAAATATGGGAAAGCATCCATCCCAGCTTTGACAATGGTAGGAATCTCTCCTGTTCCTCCCGCCACCGTACCCATATAGACAATATTACAACAGAGACCAAGTTCTGCTTGGTCTCCGGTATTATTCGTAACAATTCCGTCACCGGCACTGCAAAACGTGATTTTTGTAAACGGTCTACATACACGTGTTTGCTTCTGTTGAAAGGCAGCAAGAAAACGTGGCCAAGGTCATGCTACACACAAGGCGTTTAAATATAACCACATCTTCAGAACGAAAGTTTCGAATTTCAGTCGCCAGGATAGCATATGAGGGACTCCCGGCGTCGCAATTTCTCGCTTTGGTTTCGGACGAGTATATGCCAATGATAACGGAAAATCAGCAGGTGTGCAAAAGCTTACTGCATGCAAAGCCAATTAACGTGCTGCGAGACCGGCTATTTCTACGCATTCAAGGGTAAAATAAAAGAGACGAAACAAACAGGCTCGTCTGTACGTTACGGTAGCGTCCAGCTTCATTTACCGATTGCAACTGACCCGGCGTCTCTGCCCGTCGTTGCCAGACAAGGGACAAATGTCAGATTATGCCCGGGCCATTCATCTCCCCACGAAATATCATGAATCGATCCGTGGCACAGTAAGGAGGGGACCGGGCACGTCTTACTACTGTCACTCTCTGCACTGCTCTCATCCATCATGATGTACAGGAGCCAAAACAGCGTTTGGCAATGCCCCGATACGCATTCCGCTTGGCCAGGTACAATCTGACTCGTATGTTTCTCAAGATTCTGCAGCGAACAGCATACTCAAATGCTCGGTTGACATTCGAATATTCGGAAAATATTCGCATCACAAAGTGGCCAACTGATTATTCGCAGAGTATTCCAGCCCTAAAATCAAGATTCGAACATTCGCCGAATCCGAATATTCCGCCGGACATTCGAAGCATCTGAATCCCCATCACTGACGTATCGCCTGTTCCGCCGGCCGCCGGACGCCGCAGCTGTTCACAGCAGGTCCGGCAGCCGCAGCCGTTCAGAGCGGGTCCGCCGGCAGCCGCCGCCGTCCAGAGCGGGTCCGCCGGCAGCCGCCGCCGTCCAGAGCGGGTCCGCCGGCGGCCGCAGCCGTTCAGAGCGGGTCCGCCGGCAGCCGCCGCCGTCCAGAGCGGGTCCGCCGGTAGCCGCAGCCGTTCAGAGTAGGTCCGCCGGCAGCCGCAGCCGTTCAGAGTAGGTCCGCCGGCAGCCGCAGCCGTTCAGAGTAGGTCCGCTGGCCGCCGCCGACGGCCCGCCGGGGAGAGCCACGGCTGTGTGGCGTCCAGGATGACCCGCGGCCAACGAGACGCCGGACAATGCGGCGCAGGACCAGCGGCGAAGACGGAGACCACGGCTGAACCTCGGCGGATTTTCGGCGTTGGAAAAGTGCAACAACAGTACACTGAATAGCAGCAGCAGAACTGCGGGCCAACGGAAACAACAAAACCGCAGACTAGCAGAAACGGAGACAAACGGACTAGAACAGACTGCATAAACGCTCAGCTCATTCGAGGAAGCAGAGCAGCGCCCCTCGTTACATCCCGGAGTACGCTGGGTCGGCCTTAGTCCGGTGCACAGCATAGGAGGTGCGAGAAAATTAGCCGGGCTGCTATTATAAATCTTTCAGATCCCTACCAGGAACTACTTCGGCGCTGGGCCCATCGGTGTTATTCCATTTCCAGCAACACAGAATGCGGACGGCCTCCGCGAAGTTATCCTGACGTTATTGTCATGCAGCAGATGGGCCAAACTGCGCAGACATTTGGTGTAAGCTCAGCAGTGCTCGCCCGCGCGCCAGTCCAGCAGTAACGGAATACTGGAGGGGACCCTGCAACATGGCCAGATCCAACACCATCACTCTGAGAGCACGGACCTGAACGCGGCGCGATGGCGCCTGCATCCCTACTAGACTTTTCAACAATCTCGCGACGATGGAAAACACTTTGCAGTCGGATGTTCTAAGAACAAGAATGCGACGGTGCACAACGACTGCCTCTAGTTTCTTGAACGTTGCAGGCTGGATCACGTGCCTTCAAACACCCACCGGTCGGCCGGGACCAAACTGTACAACGTTCTGTCGTTGTCGTATTCCGCATAAACATGTGGGCGCATCATGAGCGCCAGGTGGTATAAAGGTCAGCTGCGGATACTTAGCAGCTACGCAGACAAAAGCAGCCGAAAAACAGGCACGACAACGCAAAGAATGAGACAGCAAGGGCCTGAGTCGAAATAATAACTTCGAATTCGAATCAAAACGTCCCAAAAACTGGCCAGCACGTGGAGTCACTCTGAACTTCCGAGCTCTTTGACAAAATACTGGCAAAAGACATGGTAAACATTTGATTATACTGTAAAGCGCCGTACAGGCGCCCACTAGAAACAAAAGGTGTATCACCGACAATTCAAACTAACGCAATTCGGGTTTTCTGATGCAGACAGCAACACAAGAGTTCCAAGAATGGTGATGTGATGCGTCAGTTTTTCAGTTATAAGTAGTCGAAACAGTTGCTAAATGACTGCTGTGATGTCAAACCTAACGCAAATGGGCAGTGACAAACAAACAGAACTCCAGAATGTGTGAAACCCAAATGGACCATCTCCATTTCGCGATGGCAACAGAGATTGATTGGAGATAATCTGCTCCTCAAAGGACCGGTGAACCGACAGCCTTCAGTCTTATCTACTAACTCAAGCCTGCTGCAAATGGACAGCAATCAGATGTCAAAAACATCTGAGATGAAGCTGAGCATGATGCCATACAGGCCGTTCAATACGCCGTCCCATAAACAATCTAGACGAGGAAAAAAATAAGTCTCCAGAAAAGGCTACTACGAACCTTTCTTCAGACAAACAATAAAACAAACACCCGATGCATCAAAAGTCAGAATAATGGGCGTTGAAAGCGCTGATCAGCGTTAATAATTTACTAGCCGACAGACTGATCAAGACAAATGAGCACACTGCCAGAAACCAGTTGAGGCGTGCTTGGACCATAAAATCAGCCAACGCTCGACGACGTGGATAAGGAAACTGCGGTGCTGGTAACCAGCAAGCCAATCCTTCGTGTTATGTAACACAAGTTTGCGTGGCACTGCCTCCTTGTCAGGAACCGTGTATCAACGATCGAAGTCTGAAAATAAGTTGACCGGTGGGTCATTCCGCGTCAAATCGCACAAGAATTGACCCGAACCTTCGATTTTGATGAAATTTGGTACGCCCATAAAGTCTATCGAAAACGGCTAGCACAAATTTTTAGCCCTGGGTCATCTCCGAGGTCAAAGTAACGGGTCACGAAAAGTCACCGATTTTTCGCAGACAATCCATGGTTCAACTGTCCATAACGTGGTGACAGATTGTTACAGAAAGGTGCGATTAGCGCCACTAAAAAGATAAATGTCCCAGCTTTCATTAATAAGTCCATCTTTATCTCATGAGTTTATCTAATAAATTCTAAGTCCTCTAATAATAAGTTCATCTTTATCATGACTTCGGATGACCTTTGACCTGACTAGGTCGCATGGAAACATTTTCGATTTAGGCCATGTTTGCCCACCATGATCTTCGCGAAAATGTAACGCGATATGTCCCCAAATATCTGCAATAAGTGTGGCAAAAACCACCTCTGAGCCAATAAAAACTTTTGGGATATACTGCCTTAAGTGCAGCCTACTGGCGTTTCAGGAATACGCCCTGAGGTCATTTGACGAATGATTGATTTCGTGCTTTCTGTTTGTCCGATTGTTCTACAATTTGGTGATTGATATCCAATTGATGGTACAAGTTTACAC
This sequence comes from Capitulum mitella, assembly GCA_030062745.1. Lineage (NCBI taxonomy): Eukaryota > Metazoa > Arthropoda > Thecostraca > Pollicipedomorpha > Pollicipedidae > Capitulum > Capitulum mitella. The sequence continues at coordinate 14,573,445 of CP099843.1, read as the reverse complement.
AATGCCCTGCGCGCCTGCTACAGATCAGCTAAGTTTTAAATTGCTTGACCTTAAGGTCATGACACCCCACCACCAACTGATCTCTGCCATCTACATCTGACTATCCGTTCTTCACATTTTTCCACAAATGTGAGTCTATGGGGAGTTTTTAGGCATTAAACCAACTGAGATAATCCTAATCGTACATCGGGGCCTTTGGAAAGTCAAAGGAGGTCAACTGACATCGGTTGGCCTTGAACTGCCTATTTTGATCTAGCATCATTTATAGTTTTCTTCGGCACTGATTTACTTCACGTTAATTTTGCATGCAACATGCCTATCTGCTTTTATTCGCTTTGTAACTATTCCAACTTTCAGGAGGAGGACTTCATGACAAAAAACAATTGCTCTCCAGCTAACATGGAATTTTCGATACGTGCAAACTGCGATACGTCAACAGTATACGAGGAAAATTCGGAATCAGTACCCTAAAAAAAGCTCTGAATGGTCCGAGGCCAAAAGCTTATCCAAAGTCAATCGAGGTCAATGACGGATGACTGACGACTGACGGCTGACGGCTGGTCCCGATGCACGACTAAGATTGTCTCAATGATTTGGCTAAAAGGCTAAGAACACCCGACAGACTCACTTCCGTCGAGCTTTTTTTCGATTTTCGATTTTTTCCAATTCCTTTCTTTTTTTCAAAATTCAACGGGTATGTCGGATCGGGATGGCACGGGTCCATTGGTGGTGGGGTATCATAACCTTTGACCTGTCCCGTCAAACAACTTAAAACTACGTTGGTGTGCAGCAGGCACGCAGGACATCGTGCGCACCAAACTACAGAACAATCGGACAAATAAAAAACATGAAATCAAGCCATATTCTTCAAATAACCTCAGGATATATTTCTCAAACGCCACTTGACAACACTTAAACTTAGGACATCTGAACAGTTTCAATTTGCCCAGAACAGTTTTTTGCCACGCTTTTTGTACATACCTGGGGACATACTGTTCTACATTTCGCGAAAATCACGTTGGGCAAACATGGTCAAAACCGCAATGTTCCAGGTGACCTAGTCAGGTCAAAGGTCGTCCTGAGTTCACCGGAAAAATAAACTAATTTATGAAAGCTGGAACATTTATCTTTTGAATGACGGTAATCGCATCTTTCTGTGACACTCTGTCACCGAATTATGATTATTTCAACCATGCGATGTCTGCAAAAAACGGTGACCTTTCATGACCTGTAACTTTAATCACAGAATCGGGGCTAAAAATTTCTGGCTGGCCATTTTTCTTTAGGTACTTTGAGTGTACCAAATTCAATCAAAATCGAAAGCAGTCGGGTCAATTCTTGTGCGATTTGACGTGAAATCATCCCACTAAGAGTATGCCATATATTATCTAGATTCATCAGCACGACGCCGATTCAGCAATTATTGATGTGAACGCACGGAACTTCCTCTAAACGTTTGCTAAAAGCAATTACCCCAGTCAGCATTGCTCTTTCACGCAAAACAAGACAACTTTTAATCTTTAAACTTAACTGCAAAACCCCGAATGGCCCAGTACGGAACAGAAGAAAGCTGCACTGGTTGCCGAAGCTTTCTTGCGAAACGTGACACGGATTGGTGACGGTCGCAGGAGTAATAATTTGCATGTCATGAATTGGTATTTTCAGAGAAAATGCTAAATGCCATTAAAATAAACAAATGTACTAAAAAGGCCGAATCGATGATCCGCAGCAAAAGCATGTTTTGCACTTTGGGTCAGAAAGAGACTTCCGATACTCTGAGTATGAAACTGGTTGCATGTTTTTTTTTGGGGGGGGGCATCCGTACTTCACTGATTCGTTCTAATTTACATTTGATAGTTCTTTAGACGTCGTGTACCCAACGGCCCAGCCCATATACTGTTTATCAAATAATTCCTAGCGGCCGAAACCGCCGAAAAAAAATGGAAGCAGGCCGGCTGGTCAACAAGACGCCACAAAGACTTCTAAAAACGGCGGTGGATTCTCCCGTGAAATGCTGGCAAACCCTCTCGCGGTCTGGACATAACCAGCTAATTTTACCGCCCCGAATGCCTCCAAAGGCCACTTCGACGTTCCAGCGGGCAATAACACTAATCCCGCTCAGCCACTCCTAATCACGACGCACCGTTACAAGGCAGGGGCCACCAGACACCGACCGGACCAGTCACGGGCGGCGGTCCGCGCCGCGCCGGGTCCGCGCCGACGTCGCCGGCGACGGACGCCTCGCTAGCCCGGCGGCCGAGTCCGCTGTCCAGCGCTGCCGGGAGGTCGCCGGCCGGACCCGGCGGTCGGATCGGGCGGCCGGGGCGCACTCACCAGGTGCAAGATCGTGTTGACGATCTCCTTGTCCTCCATCTGGCCGACCTCCACCAGGCCGATCAGCACGGCGAACCGGAGGTCGTCCGTCATCGTCGAGCGCATGATGTCCTGCGACGTGCGGATACCGCCACCGTCCGCGTCGCCCTCCTCGGAGGCGGCCATGGCCCGGCTGCCCGGCGCGCGGGCCGCGAGTACTCAGGCCAAGTGATATCACTGATGAGGTTGACTGGCTACAGCACCCATATCACTTTTCACTGGGGTACAGATGCACAACAATGGCCCTCAACACACTGCCAGCACCACCACTGCTGCCTGCATCAGCCACTGTTCTGGTGGCAGCCACTTCCTTCCCACACTGGTGCAAATGTTCCTGTCAATGGGATAGAGTTAATCAGAGGACTTTCATGAGTGGCTGTTCCTTGACATGCTCAGTGGTCAAACATACAAAATGGAACAGTCATTGCAATGATAGCTCAAGAAAACATACTCAGCCAGTAAAAACATAAATATCAAAGTTAGCTTGCAAGAATACAAGAAATGCAAGAAAAGCTATAATCCATATGATCATATACATTTCATTTCATGAGCTAGGAGCAGGAGATTCATGGAATCAGAGTCATGCTATCTCCCCTTTAGTCCATTTAGCACCTGCCAGATATCACTGCCCTGGACTGGCTACAACTCCATCAGTGGCCCACAATTTTCCTGGAGTTCCCAACCCATACCTCCATGGTTGGACATGCCATATTGATGCTGTGAATATTATCCAGTTTCATCAAATAAAACATGAAGGACATAGACAACAAACACAACACTCCATTCCATCCTCCAAAAACAGGAAATGTATGGCAGTAATTATGAAACATTCTTAAGTGCACCTCATGCTGGTATCATTCAAATCATGTAACATATTCACAAATATACTGCTGGAAACAAAGCACTGTCAAACTCATAGTGTAGCCAATTGGTAAGTAGAACCAGGCCAATATATTAATAAATTCTATACTGTACTTAATAATCACTAGTTGACAAGTTACATGGCTGCCATGCAACTTCACATAAGCTAAACACTAACCCAATGACTGAAGCAGACAATGTTGCCCCTTATAATGTCACAGAATACTGTAGTGTGTTGAAGCACTGTCACAAAAGCCTTCACTATCAATGACAAAATGTTCTGCAACTTAAGCCCATAACAGACCAATTCAACAAATACAATGCATGGCTTTCTAGCCATCATTACAAATGCAGGCAGAACATGTTTAGAGAACAAATGCAGAACAGACTGGGAGAAAAACACTTCATGCATGCATTATGTGACCGGTGAATAAACTATACTTATGTTCTGAAATACTAAGCTCTGTCTCAGTAAAAATATGACATCCTGCATCACAAAAGTCAGTAGTTATACCTAAATAAACTGCATAAATATCAAGTGCAGTTTTCTAATTAATAAAATAGGGCATCAACTCCCTTAAAAAACTTTTGAGTACTAAATATGTCGACGAGCTGCAAAAAACTCTCTTGCTAGCAATATTCGCGACATTAGTTAATTCATGACAAAATTGCACTTGGCGGGGGGGATTCCAAGGACCATTAAAGTATTACAGGTTTCATCCTTAAAGATATGCTCACCAGACTGCCACAGCCAATTATCACATCTCTCCATATATCTCACATAAACTGCACGTATCACAACGTCCCGCCTTCAATGATCGCTAGCTGCCATTGAACGTGATCGGTTCTCGACGAAGAGATCCATGTCGTCGACACCTGCGTCAAGATCGTCTAATAAGAGCGCATCAGCCATAGTGCTGGGACGAAAGCCGTCGAAGGACTGGCGGTGTCGTGTTCCCTTAAAGTACTTGATTGCGAAGGCGCACGACACACCTCATTTTATTTTTACAGCATGTTTGCTTGTTCATTTAATAATCACTGCTGTATTAAAACATATACATTTCCTTGAAATTCTCGGAACGTCATTGTAGATTTGGCAGGACAAAATACGATTTCAAATGACCATTCACGTTTGAGTTTAATGCCTCTGATGTTTATAAATATTTTTACGTAGCTTGAACGACGCGCATACGAAACTTGGGTCGCCATTCTTTTTCGGGGCTCGGGCCCTCCAGAGAGCAGAAGAAGAATCTATTAATGGTAATCAATGGCCTAACCTAATTAACGTGCTCTCCTCCTCAACAAATATGATATTTTAATACATATACAAATTGCATTGGAGCGGAATGCTAGAGAATCCTGTGGTACACATATGAAAACTTTTTAAAATGTTTGGTATCCGATGATGACCGTCGCTGTGTCGTAATTTCCCCATGGCATGCTTCCGAGAAAGAGATTATATGTCAGTGGTATGTCGAAGTCCTAGCTTCAAATTTTTGGGAAATGTATATTAAGTTCCAAAAATCAGCTGTGGAAAGAACTCAGTTGTTGGCGCAGCTGTTCCAGGGCAACTTTCGAAAAACATCAGAGTTGCTTACACCTTCCGTACTGGCGAGAGCTAAGACAATTTCAGGCCAGGGAGGTAGCCAAAGGGGGGGGGGAATGGGCGCCATGCTCCCTTAAGCCAGGCGGTCTGAACCGGATATGAAGCAATTTCGCAGGAATAATAAATGGTTATCATATATATGCTGCAAAACCAAACATTAGATGTTTTTTGTGTGCTCTAAATATGAGGTAAATTATATAAAATTCCAATTTTTTTCTATTAACTGTGTCATAAACCATAACAAAGTTTGACATTAACCCCCCCCCCCCGCCAGGAAAATGCTGTCCACGTGCCTGTTTCAGGCTAGCTTATTTTAGTTAATTTGAAATTCATGTACAACCAGCTGACTGCAAAAACATATGAGCCGTTCCATGATTGCGTAGCGAATACCCAACAGTTCATTGTATAGAACGCAATGTTTCATTTCCGAGAATGTTTGAAGATATTAATTTATTTATGTCTTCCACAGGGACGTCGATTTGTATTCTTTGGAGATGGCCCTGGCCCACCCAGTGTTACTTTGGGCCAACCCAATATTTTCTGCCAGTTTTAAAAGTAAATGGGTAATGATAACGAAAAGAACAGCCGCAACAGATAAGAGATAAGTGGAAAGTAAAGAATGGAGTCTAAAGCGGTGTATTTATACTTCTATCTACATATACCTATTACATGCAGATAAATGCATTTGTTATAAACAGTAACAAAAAATGTTCATTTGCGTTGGTCAGACTAAAGCGGGCTAAATCCGTTGAGAAACTCCCATGGGGGGGGGGGAGATTAGGTTGTCGGGCCTCGGCTCGGCCCCCCAGACATTTACAGAAATCAACGCCTCTGGTCTTTTATGCAGAACGAGCTTTCAATGCAGTCTTTGTTGTCGCTTTTGCGTACCGAAGTCACAGAACACAATATAAGAGAGATGGAATCTTCTGCTGCCACATATGCACAAAGCACATATCCGCATTGAGTGGAAGTCTGTAAATTATATTTAATGTGTTTTCCTGGTTTTTAGTAATCATACTGGTTTAAGCTTACCCTATAAGAACTGGACAAGTGAACAGATGACCGATAACAGGGTCACCACATGGTAACATGGCTTGAACATGACAAGCTACTGTTCAGCATTCGCGGTACTGAATTTAAAAAGCGAAACTGTAACTGGAAATAACTGGAAACTGGAAAAATCTCAATTTTATTCCATTTAGGGCAAAACTACCACGTAAACTTGATGGGGCGAAATTGTTTTAGTTTAACAGAAAATCAATTGGCAGGGGATGATTTCCGCCCGAAACTTCCCTTCTAGCTTTGCTTATCAATTTCGAAGTGCTCGAAAAGAGAAAAACACGCCGTTCCTGAGCCAGCGGCAGCCATTAACTGTGTTCAAAGCTTTAATTACCCATAAGTGTGTACTCAAAAGAATATAAGGTGGCAGGTACATACTTGGAACCTAAAACATCGGCCACATCAAACGTATTTTGATGGCTAAACTGCTGAGTAAAAATTACATCAGAAGATCATATAAGCCGAGGACGCCATCTTGTTCAGTGCTGACGTTTAGTTTTTTACTTCTTATTTTTATTATTGTTTTTTTTTTGCTTTTATTACTATTTTTTGATTTTGATCCTTTTTTATTTATTCATTTATTTAATTTATTCAGTCAATGATATGGTTTTAGCATAAAGCCTGGCAAGTTTTTTATTTAATCATTTATTTACTTATTTAGTCATTTATACGGTTCTGCCATGAAACTTGCCATGTACGTATTTATCCTGTATTTGGTAGCTGTTTATGCAGCTGAATGAAGATGAAGCGCAACAGGCCAGGTAAATCTCCTTTCACACTCCTTACACCAGGGACGGCGAATTTCTACCTTCTTCCCCCATCCCGAAAACTGAATTTCGTTCTTTTTGCTATCGCCCAGTTTTTCTTTAAATAAGCAAACCTTTTTCCCAGGTTTGGCGCTTGTGCACACTTGTGTTCTAAAAATGCGTGGATTTTGCTATTCAGGTCTCTACCCATTGCCATTTTTCCGGTCTTTGCTTTTGGGCATCAATCTACATAATGGCGAATGATGCAAACTTCTGTTTGTTATTATGTTTGCGTTTACATTACGAACTTAACATCATTATAAAATAGATTTGGAAACGGTTGAAAGGCAGTTTCTTCCCACAACATTAAAATATAACTCGACGCTTAGTAACAAAGCTTTCACAGACTATCACACGAGAACGAAATCATTATCTCAAGCACTTGCTTAAGCAGCTTTGCTTGTCCCCCATACACACATAGTGTAACAATGCCAGCACCAAATCTCTGACATAATGGACCAGGGGCGCAGCCAGGATTCCACCCAGGGGGAGGGCAGATCGGATCAAGGGGACCCCCGAAACCAATGGGAGCCCTCGCCAAGGAGCGGATCCAGGATCTTGCTAAGGCGGGGGAGGGGGTGGAGGCAAATGGTCAGCGCGGGGCCCCCATTTTTTGGCCTTCAGATGTGGAAAATGATGTAATTCTGCTTTTTACGACATAAAATAACCCAAAAAATTCAAACGCGTCATCTTATTTGAGAAAATTCTGCGTTTTGTTTCCGAACAAAGTGACCGGAATATGACAAAAAGAGCGAGATTTAGGCGGCTCCGTCACTCCCTTCATTTGAAATGTCGTGTCTGTATCTGGTCCAGGAGCCCGCCTGTCACCCACCCCCAAATCCCGTAGCTTCTGAGATTTTTTTTCAGTTTAGGTAAGTTTAGTTTAGTTTAGTTTAGTTTAGGTCAGCTTAGTTTAAGTTCCCTCTTTCAGTTACAGGGGCACTTTTGGTGCTCTCGGGCCGTATGCCGTGCCACGATCCTCTAGTGGTGTCAGGTTCCTTTGACGGTTTCACGTGTCCCGCCGGACGTCTCAGGCGCTCCTTTGGCAGTTTCAGCAGCACCTCGGACAGTCACAGGGACCCATCTGGCAGTTTCAGGAACGCTTAAACCATCTCGGATCCCTTCCTGTCGTCCCTGGGACGTTTTTGCCGTATAAGGAGCCCCTCAAGCACTTAAAAGGGCCCTGTGTAAGTCTCTCTCTGCCTGACAGGGGCGCCTCCTGCAATCGTCTAAGTCCTTTGGCCGTTTCACGAGCGGTCTGGGCGTCTCAAGATTTATTAGTTTCAGGGGCCCCTCTGGTCGTCTCAGTGGCCCCTATCACTAGAGACTTCTAGTTAGCAGTATCAAAGGTCCCTATCTAACAGTCTCAGTGGACCCCCTGCGGTCCTGGATACCCCTCTCAACGTTTCGAGGAAACATTTTTGCCATCTCAGGGGCCCTATGGCAGTTACAAAAGACCTTTTGGCAATTTCAGGGGTCCTGTGTAGTGTCATAGACCCTCTGAACGTCCCCAGTGGTCCCTATGGATGTATCAGGGGTCTTCCTTTGTTACACGAGGTATATCTCGTAGTCGTTTAGGGTCCCTCTACCCGTAACAACTCTAGCCGTTTTGTTGGCGCTTCATGGGCCTCGCTGACAGTCTCAGGGGGTCTTGCCCGTGCCAGGAGCCCGCTTATTACACTCGGGGACCCTCTGGCCGCCCAGCGCCCCCATAAAGCCCAAATACCGTCTCAAAGGCACTCTTATCGTCATCGTCTCACAGGGGTTTTGCGACCTTTTTGGAGGTTTCAGGGGTCATCTGCGGCGTACAGGCCCATCTTGCCGTCCCAGAAACCACCTGACCTTCCCGGGGACCCTTGACAGCATCAAGACCCCCAAGGTTTCAAAAAGGCCAATGTAGCCCATTTGTGGCTGCTCTCGAGACTGAGAATGTTACCGACGAATCCCCGTTCAGGGGGCCCATCTGGCTGGCCAGGGTCTCCTTATGCCGTGCCAGGCACCATCTAAAGTTCTTTCCGTCTCAGGTGCCTCTCTGGCAATGTTAGCGGTCTCATGGACCCTTTGCCGTGTTGGGGCCCCTTGCAGTCCCAGGGGCCCTCGAAAAGTTTCAAGGACCCTTCTTTCTATCTTAGGGGCCATCTTACCTTGTCATTTTGTCTCATTAGCCCTTCCGGAGGCCCTCTGACTACATCAAGAACCTTTAACTTTTCACTAACAGGGGCCCTCTAGGGACTCAATTCTCATCTTGACCGTCTCAGGGGCCCTATGAGCCATCTGGCGGTCTCGAGAACAGTCTGCCGTGTTCGGACCCTGTTGTGGTCTCAGAGGCCCTTTGGGAGCTTCAGGGGCCCACTATGCGTCTCAGAGGTCACCTGGCCCTCCAGGAGGCCTCTCTGATTGCATCAAGAGCCCGTCAGGTTTTTATAGAGATCCCGTGAAGCTCATACGGGGCCCCTTCGGCACTCCTTCTAAGTCTGACAGGGGCCCTGCTCAGCCCTCAGGGGGGAGGGGATGGCCACCCTAATTGCTCCCCCTTTGGATCCGCGCCTGGCCCTCGTAATCAGTGAGGCCTCATGTGGTTAAAATTACTGTCGGTTTGTAAAGGTGCCTCCCTGAAATATAAACGGGCCCATGCTCACCTGTAAAGACCTTCCTTCCGACCTGGCGGGTGCCTGTTGCAGGTCGGCAGGAGCATCTTTACAGGAAAGCAGGGGCTCCTGAATGATCGTTTAGGGGCACCTGTTGGCCAGGGGGGTCATTGCCTGTCTGTAGAGGGCACCCTATCTGTCTGTAATGGGCCCCTGTCGACCTTTGGAGGCAGGGGCAGGGTGCTTTTTCCAGACCTGGAAGGTCTGGAAAAAGCACCACAGGAGGTTCCTTCAGAGGTTGGCAGGGGTCCTTTATGGGATCTAAAGGGGGGCCCTCCTCAAACAAGCAGTGAATTACCCTACAAGCTAGCAGGGACCCCTAAACGCTCATTCAGGCCACGGGCCTCTCTTCATAGCACAAAGCCTTCTTGTATATTCGGAGTACGTTTTCTTCCGGTTCGTACATCGATTTTTTCTTTTCTCTTAATAGCGTAAGGCTGATTTTTTACGATTTTGCTTCGTGCGGTGACCGAAATTTCTGGGGCGGCAAAAACACAGTTTTGACCCCCAGCCTGACGGCTGGGGGGGCGGCCGTCCCTCCTGCCCCCCCCCCCCGTTTTCCGCCGTCGCTGCCTTACACATAAGTTGAGAAGTACGAATTATTTAGGCTTCAAAATTAACACATTAATCTTGATACAAATACAATTTTTCTACCTTCCAATGACTCTATGACAAAGGCCTCCCGTATTAAAAATCAACTGTTTACAGCCGCTGGATCGATTTTTGCGAACGATCTTGATCGTCGAATGCAAGACGACACTGTTGGAACCTCATACGACTTTGTGTATACAGATTAGCAACTGCCAACGTGACACACACCATGTCAATGTGCGCCGGAAAACGCAGAACGTTTCCTTAACTCATCCCATAATGAACAGATCGTCACATGTCGCAGTGACAGACATCTAAAGATCTTCCCAAGGTTATTCGTGGCCACAAAGACGGCCTCTGGTCCATTCTGTCCAAGACTCAAAAAGATCCGATGGGACCTGTTTGAACCGTGCATGTACGGGGTCCTTTCAGGAGGGTATCCAGCTCTCTCGAGACATGTCTCAAAACGGCGGGCCGAGCTCGCGGCCATTGCCGTCACGCGACCTGGAAGGAACCGACTCGGGCCATCACAGGCCCTTATGCTTAGCTGCTTAGACAACAGACCTATCCTTAGCATTGGCTACAATAAAAGTGCAGCAGCCTCCCCCAGTGTTCACATCAGCAAACACATCACTCGGCATGGAATGCTTCGTCATCGTCCTGCACTGTGCTCTTGCCCGAAAAAAAACTGAACATTATTGTCACGTTGAGACAACCGTCTTTTTTGTCTCCATGAAACAAACTGCCGAAGAAATTAGCATTGGAGTCTTAGGGTGCACCCAAGTCGAGCTTTCATTCCACTGACTGGTTACTCTTTCCTATCAACCTAGACCCTAAATATGTTTTCAAGACTTGTTTATGAACTGCTTTGTTAAATAAACATTTAACAACAACAGCAACAACAGGCAACCAGGATTCTGGAGTGCAACTCTGATTGCAGCGTTTTGCAAACATTCCGGAAGTTTTTACATTTCTAGTCAGGGGCGTTGAAAAGGGGGGCAGGGGGCAGCTGCCCCCCAACTTTGGGTAATATTTAACATTAACTCTATGACGTTGCATGGAAAGGAACGAGGTAAAAATCGCGCTTTCCCCCATCTCCACAGAGGTTCCAACGCCCCTGTTTCTATCTTTTCTATTTAGTTGGCATGAAACCACCTTAATGCTATTCAACTATGTAGGATTTACCTTAAAACTCTGAGGTATCGCCTGGTCCGACTCCTGGGAAAAAATATTTTTTATTTGGTTCTTCGAGGCTGCGGTCTGAATAGTAAGTTTGCTTACTCTGATCCCAGTGCCGTCTATTTGAAAAGGTCTAGAAAAAATTAAAAAAAATATATGCGTAGTTGAGGAATACCAACTCTTGCAGGGCTTCCACAGGCGCAGCCAAGGAAGGCCAGAGGGCCCGGCCCCCCTTAGGCCCACATTTTTCGTGAAAACCATTGCACATCGTCTTCCCGGCAGGTGGTTTTCATATGATCTCGGTTCACACATGGCTCCGCCTCCCTTAACAAAATCCTGACTGCGCCCCTGAGGGATTCCATTGCTCGGGAAAGGGACTGATTTCGGAGCCAAGCAGCCGAACTATGTACATGTGGCGACCCGTCGATAGCCCTGGTTGTACGAAGTGGCCCAATGGCCCAATTAATGACGTCTCTGAGCAAGAAGCGCTGTCACACAATGGCCAAACCCACTGAATGCTGGAGCGCACTATGAACATTTTCATTTGTCGTAATTTTGAAAGTCATGTGTTTGGTACTTTAGTCTAGTGTTTTGATGGAATGAACTCGATGATTCCGTACTGTGTCCAGCTCTATCTGGGTCCGCTGACAACAACCCAACGTGCTGCTTACAGCGCCATCTGTTAACACAGCAGGAATTGAGTTGTGGTTTTACAGACATCTGCGTCTTCAGTTCTTAATAATAAAGCATGAAAAAATAGAATGTGAAATATGAATGCAGTTGAATTTCATCAAAACGCAGAAATGATGAATGTGCCTTGAGAGCAATTATACTAGCTTAGTATGTGGAGCATCTTTAGATGTATGGTAGGTTATGAGCTAAATGGTCTGTATCCGAGACAAGTATGCATGGTTTAGTTTTGATATCACATGTTTCAGATATGCTTTGGCACCAACGTTAATTTATTTTCTTTTGTATAATTTTGTAAAACCAGACTGAAATTGGTTCAATTCGTAAGGAAAAAGCATGTCATCTTCTTCCTCAATATACCATTTCATGTTATGTTTACATATACCAGCTGATTTGTCACGTGACTCGAAGGTGAAAGGGACATGTCCAACAACGAAACCAAAGATGTACCTTGTTTCCAGCTCACTAGGAAGTCTGTTGGTTTTAAGTTCACTGTTCTACCGAAAAAAGCTCTTAATTCTTTTTCTCCGAAATTATCCTCATTTCAAGCCTTAAAATGTCGTCTGAAATTTGCCACATGTACGTTATTAGGTAACGATCCACGATTGCGCAGTGACTGTTTTTTGTCAGACGGCGACAGTCAGTGCTTCGTGACGGTCGTGGGGTCGGTGACGGTCGGGGACGTGTTGGTAAATTGCCATTGCTGATATCGGTGGAGAAGAACTTTGTATGTCAGAATGTCCTCTCCAAGTGCTGGAAAGAAGAGAATGGATACAGATGTCATAAAATTGTATCCATTTGTGTATCATTGTGCTCTAAACCATATGTTGGTGTGTGCCTTTGTTCTACATTTGATCTGTCCTTCAGGTGTTCTATCATTCGAGGCGAGATTCCAGGTATCGAAAGCATCAGAACATTCAAGGGAAAGGAACAGTCATTCTGTCACCATTTAAGACTCTCACTTAAAATCAAGAAAGCCTTGAAAACTATATAGGTGCATTGCATACCCTTGACAGACTTCGATCACAGCTACAAAGAGCAGTGTACGAGTATGATGTAAACGTCAAGGGCGGTATTGACCCCACTTGTGTAATTTTGGGAACTAAGAAAGGAGATAATGATGACATTCATTGTAGTTATTGTCCATTTTGAACTGGCATTATGCCAGGCCACAGATATTGGTATTATGGTTGTGATCTGACTGGAGAGATGAAGTATTACCGGAACTTTAAAAGCAAAAAAAAACAAGAAAAAAAAAGGGGAAAGAAAGAGAAAAAAAAAAAAAAAAAAAAAAAAAAAAACCGGGGGAAACCCAAAACAAAACCAAAAAAAAAAAAAAAAAAAAAAAAAAAAAAAAAAAAAAAAAAAAAAAAAAAAAAAAAAAAAAAAAAAAAAAAAAAAAAAGTCATTACCTACATTGTGGTTGTCACTGATATTGCCTGGTGGTAGTAGCAGAATGTGTTTTATCAGGGGGTGGCACTGGCTGCTTTTTGGGCCATTTCTTTCCATGGTGCACCATTGGGTTACTGTTCAATTTTGCCAGTTAAGGGGGGGGGGGGGCACTGCCCTTGCTGTCCCTTGTCATCTGCTGCTGCTGCTGGTGTAGCTAGAGGCTGATAGAGGAGGAAGAAAGGGGCAGTGTTTCAGATGAAGGTTGGAGTAGGAGTGAAGAAGTTGCAGCCTTGATCCAAGATGGGCCAATATGGTCAGACACTTGTATTGTATGATGTGGATGCTCATAGGTTTTGTGGGCAAAGTATTTCTTCATCCATTGAAGAAGCAGACATGATTTGTTGATTTGGGAACATTACTAAAATTGGTCTGACCAGAGCTTTGAGGTATCCTAAATTATGTCCTAGGAATGTAATGTGAGGCTTATTTTAAAATTACTGAAGATAAGTAGTAGTAAGGGTACATGTCCCATGAGTATGTGGGTTTTCTCCCATCCCAATCTCATGACAAATGGTTTGGGATAGGCATGTGCATTCTGGCTATTTGGAAAATTTACCATCCCCATTCTACCCACACTGTTCTCTGCTCAGAATGGTTGCCTTGATTCAACCCAGGAAAATCCTAGATTATGGTAAAACTCATGCATTACATAAGCAGGAAAACTATGTTACACTGTCAAGTTTGTTTTTGTTTATTTCCATTAGTTATATGCATGGTATATACAGATGCAGATGATGATGATGCAGACAGTGCAGATCCCAATATATTTTATGAAAGGAAGAATGACAAAATGGATGATTCATGAGGCATCTTACTATTACTGCTCCCTGCTCTTTTTTTGGCCCAAGATCACAGTTGATTGATTTTCTCCTATAAGCTTTTGGCTAGGGAGCTGCATACAGTCATTGGCCAAATTAGTTCTAGACTGTCTGTTTGGAGGCAAAAGGATGAGATGATAAGATGTACTTGTAGTATTGCAGGAAATTTGGAATATTGTGTGCTTATATTTCTTGAATACTGTGCTATTTTCATTCAAAAGTTCACTGATCATATTTGAGATGCAATGACCCATTGCCCCTGATCAAATAAAAAAATCAGCCAGAGATTTTTGAAGTTTCAAAGCATTTGAAGTCAGGCAAACATAATGGAAACAACAGTTGTCACTGACAAATGGGAGCTTTGTGAAAGGACTTGTGTTCTGCCTAAGATTACTGTTTGAACACAATGACACAATGTCATTTGGACATAAGTGATGGATGTGCCAAACCAAAGCCATGGTCAGTAAGGATCAAGATCATCAGAGGTCAAGGTCAACCAGCTTGTGACCTGATCCAGATTTGCATTTCAATATGTTGGTTTGTATGAAATATGCATTCAGAGACCCTAATAAAAACACATGTGCAGACACTGATAGGCTTTCATATACCAGTCAGTGAAGGTCAAGGTCATCAAATGTCATGGTCAGATGTCTTGTGATCTGTCCCAGATTTGTTTTGCAACATGTTGATTTGAATGAAATATGCATTCGGGAACCCTAATAAAAATGTGTGTGCACATGGATATGCTTATATTTACTGAGGTCATTTTGGGTTAAGGTCATCAAGGGTCAAGGTCAACTATTTTGTGGCCTGGTCCAGATTTGCTTTGCAATATGTTGATTTGTATGAAATGTGCATTCAAAGACCATACTAAAAACACATTTGGGACATTGATAGTCACATGTATATCCATATATACATATACATGCATACATAAATATAAATTCTGGAAGTGATCAAATGTACTGATGTTGGCTACTTTCACTGAAAATACAACAAAAGATGAGTGTAGTGCCCTTATATACACTGGAGCTATCCCATGTTGCTCGAAATCTGGTCTGCAAAAGATGAAAAAATGATGCTATAGGTTAATGTTCTGACTTGACCTCCACTGAGAAATCCTGAGTCAAGATGCCAAATGAATGGAAATTGTTGTATTACATGTTTTAACGTTCAAGCAAACACTCTTTACTGTTTTGTTCAAAATGTTGTATGGAATGACCTGTACAGGCTCAGAAAGTGTCTGAAATTGACCTTTTTGACCCCATTTGGCCTTAAGGATTTTGTTCTAGGGTCATGGAAGCTGCACAAAATGTAAATCGTTGTGGCTCCACCCTGTCCATAGAATTTCATGTCTCCATTTCCGAGATCGGAGGGGGCACTTATGCGCGCCCCCCTTTCCATTGCGCGTTAACGTGAAACCCCCTTTCACTCTATGGGTTAAATTACATGAAATCTGAGAAGAACATGCCCCTGCTTTTCCCTTCTCTTTTGGAACCATGGGTGTGCAGCTTTTTGGCCTTGAAGTGTCTTTCGACATTACAGGATGACAATGTTTTTAACCCATTAATGCCTAGTGTCCTATATATAGTATGATTAGAAACATGTTTGTGGTATATACAAAGTTCTGAAAACTGGGGGCCATTGCCTTGATGCAGTGAAGGAGTGGCAGCTGTTGGCTGAATTCTAACCTCTGAAAATTTTTACAAAAAAAGAGATTTAAACAGAATCAGGTATTGGAGACAACCATTCAAAGCTTGCATCATTCAGAATATTGCTATGTTGGGGTATTAAGGGGTTTGAAACAGAGTACCTTGTTTTAAGGGATTCTGCTGAACAGAGATCAGCAGAATTCACTTCAGCTAATATATAGCAGTGTTGCAAATGTTGAGTTGGTTCTTCATTTGTTATAAATGAGTTTCACATCATGTACAAAAGCAAAGGACATACAGTCCAGCTGAAGTTACTTTTTTCCTGCTGGCCAGGTTTTGACATGTGGCACGTGATGCTGCGTGTCAAATGTGTTACAATCAAACGATATGAACTGAAGGATGGCTTTCTTGGCATAATGAGGTTCAGAACTAGGGTGGAGCTTTGCAGAAATGATTGAGGGACCCAGTTGCTAAGTTGGACCAGTTCTGATGTTTTTGAGACTTGTTTCCATGCACCATCATACATCTAATGTAAAGAATCCCAAATTATTGGGGGTCTGGTCCCTCCAAAACCCCAGAGTTCCACCTATGTTTGGAGCAGACAATTTTGCCTATAATTATGACAGCCACAGATGGCCCCACATTCGGAGGCATTTACTTTGTTCATATCATGCTGGCTCATATTCAAAACTTAGTGTTTCTGGAGCCTTGATTTGGGAATTCCATCAAAGCCATGTATTCTAAAAATGTGTTGCTGGTGCCAAGTTAGACTATATTGTGGTTCTCATAGCACTGAAATAAAAAAGGGGTCATTAGAAATTTGACAGCAGTAATATGGTGTCTGTCTGAACCCATCTTTCATTTCTGTGTGGCATCTGTTGTGATTCATGCTGAATCGAGGCAAAGGGAGTTTCCTTAGCAGCATTCCAGGATTGAAAGCAAGCATGAAGTGACCATAATGGGAGGACTGAATGAATTCTGTGTGAAGTTCTATGGGCCAAAAGACAGTAAGTGACTAGGGGTATTTTCATGAAGAAGGTTGCTTTTCAAAAAGATTGCTAATGAGTATTTTGGCATTTAGGTGCTGATGTGATTATGTTACTTTCCCGAATGTTGTTCACTGCTTGTTATTTATGCATTTACTTTGTTCTTGTAATTTGTTTTCATAACTCGTATTTCCAGCGTGGATATTGCTCAGCTGATAATTACCAATGGTGTCATTTTACTCACAAAAGATGCATCAGGGACCATTACCGTGCATGTGTCATTTAGCATGGCATCTTTTATTTTCCCTTGGAGGTAGATGGAAATCCCAGACAGGAACAAATTATTTACATGAAGATTTCTACAATGACCGTATAACACAGCATCTAATCGTTAGCTCCTTTGACTCGTCACGTGTGTTTGTTCGCAGCGCCGTATGAAGGAGGGGTTTGGCGGGTGCGTGTGCTCCTCCCAGAGCACTACCCATTCAAGTCACCGAGCATCGGATTCATGAACAAAGTGTACCACCCCAACATCGACGAAATGTCCGGCACTGTATGTCTGGACGTTATCAATCAGGCCTGGACGGCCCTGTATGGTGCGTTACATATCGCGCTAGGTGGACTTTGTTCATTGTCTCCGTCGCTGTATGAAATCGATTGGTGGTATCGAGTGATTAAATGATGCAGAGGGCTTAATGTGGTTTGATTTCGTTCATTAGGGTTTGGATGGTAACAAGGATGTCTCGCATGTGAATTTAAGTAGGTGTATATGTATACATACGTGAAGTATACGTATATATATATATATATATATATATATATATATAAACGTACTGTATTTCTCACCATGTATGTCTGTGCTATTACTGTCTGAGTATTTTTTATCACTTTTGGGTTAAAAAGAGTCAAGTGCTATGTAAAGAGCAATAAGTGGATAATTTTACCACCTGGACTGTTGGTAAAGTGACGCCAAATTTAGTTTTAATCAATGCCTCACTGCCAGTTTTTGTACTCCAAACGTTTCCAGTTGCACTAGATATTCCTTGTATCTATCTAACGTAATAACATAATAATAATAATAATAATAATAACATGACAACTTGATAAAATTTTTCAGATCTCTCGAACATCTTCGAGTCGTTCCTGCCACAGCTGCTGACGTACCCGAACCCGATCGACCCACTGAACGGGGACGCTGCCGCCATGTACATGCACAAACCGGAGGAGTACAAGAGGAAAGTGGCCGGTGAGAGTCAGGCGGACGGCCGGTGGTGGCGGCCGACGAATTGTGGCCTCGGGTGATCATTTCTGAATCAGGATTGGAAATTTGGTTTCTGTTCGTGGTGTCAAAGTACAAAATTCTGTAAAGAGCAATGCTGGTTTAAGTTAACTTTCTTAGTGTCTGTCAGTTATGACATCATACTTGCATCTTACTGAATGGGGACAGAGTCGTTTGCTTGCAGAGTTAGGAATTTGTCAACATGGTTACAATGTACCTTTTTGATGGAGGCACTATACCAAACTTTTGGAGTATTAAATGTTTTTGGAGCACATATTTTCTGGTACTCTCCAGCACCAGAAAACGGCACCTTTTCCAGCCATGTTCCGGAAGTGTGACGGTTTTTTCAACCGTTAATTCTCGTAAATTTACTTAGGTCTCAAGCCCATTGCCAACGTTTTCCGAGAACAAAGTTTAGGTTCATGTAAATCCCAGACATTTACTCCAATAACTCCACTCCCTTTTTCCGCAAGTTGCTTCATGGTAGGCCTACAATGGATATTTTTTTCCCGACGCGTTATGTGATCACGTGGTTAGTACACCCGTGAACACCAGTGACTAGCAAACCGGGTCCGGCAGTCTTAAGCACGATGCACATGACATGCAGTACCAGTGGGCTTGTGAATCGCATGGCAGTGTCCGTCCCGGGCGTTGTCCCTCCGTGGCCCTGGCGTAGCTCTGTATCCGAGCGCTGGCCGCCGTCTGAGAGTGGATCTCCTGCTTCTGCAGAGCACGTGCGACGCTACGCCACAGAGGAGGCGATCGCGCCGACGCCGCAGAACGGCGCGGACGGCTCCGACAGCGAGTCGTCCATGTCGGACTTCTCCGAGGACGAGGCGCGCGACATGGAGCTATAACGGGCGCCGTCGGCCGGCAGCCGGACTCGCCGACACGGACTGGCCGCCGGAGCGGGACCGGAGGCCGCTCGCCGCCGCCGCGAGGTGCCGGCGACGCCGCCCCGACGACGCGGAGGCGTCCGCGCCTCGCGGGCCGAGCGGCTGCTGTCGATCCGTGCCTGCGGGCGGCCCGAGGGGACGGTGTAGCGCCGGGCTCTGTTCCGTCAGGTGCTCTGCTCCGCGATCTGTGCCCGCCGGAGCGGGAATTGTCGCCAGTGAAATGATCCTCACGCGCCGAGAGAGTGTGCCGCGCCCTAGTTTAGGTACCAGTCTAGTGTCGCGTGCCGCGGCTTCCGTAGGAGCATAGCTTTAAGTGCACGTCTGCCAGGCGCTCGAGGTGAAACGACCGCGGTCATTTGCCCTCGGAGAGGCTAAGTTCGGAGAAAATCTAGGGGTATCGTGCGCGGACAGTTGGGTGTGATTCTTTCCCCTCTGTGCGCCTTGCTGGCGCCAGCGTGGACTGTCCTGTGCCCATTGGCCCAATGCTGCCGTGTGTTGTACTGTTGTTTAAGAAATGGGACGGTTTATTGCATGTTGGCAGATATGGATTGGTTTTCGGGAAGTAGCTAGTATCGAATGGGTTTTAGCTTGGGTCCTGAGTGGCCTGGAGTGACAAGTCGGCGACGTGCCATCTCTTATCTCTTGGATTTGACGGTCGGGTTTTATCCGCCGCTGGAAAGGGCTTCGTTTGTCATGCCTGCTAATCTCATTGGTTGGGTATTTCGAGCAAAAGCAAAGTTAGTTTGGCTGATGCGAAAGATTGTTTTGCGCATGTGTTTAAAATCAATCATTGACGGCTGGTTCCTTGTTTTGCTGCATTCATTGCCATTATTGGAAAATACGTGTCGGTGTGTCATGACAGCATGTTTATTGCGTCAGTCTTGCTTGCTCGTTGAAATCCAAACTGATTTCGGAAACCCGAGGTAGCAGCGCATCATTTGTCTTGTCACCTTGGGGCATCACATTTTGAGGCCTTATTTTGTGCATTTTTCACGTAAAATTTCTTCGTTTTTGATTTTCTGTTACCGTCGGCAGCAGATCAACATCGTGCCCGCCCTGTCCCGTTCTTCCTGGCCCTCTGCTGTGGCACTCCGCCTCAGCGTGTATTGTCGGGTCCGCCACCAATTTGCCTTACGGCCCCGGTTCGTAAGTGCAGGGGACGACCGGGCCGCGAGAGAGCGAGGTAGAGCACGTAGCACAGTCGGCGCCGCTGCCCATCGCTGATAGCTAGAACTGCCGGGCGGCCCGACGCTGGCGCCGGCCAGAGGATAGTGTAGTCCGCGCGCAGCCAGCGTTGCGGTGCGGTTCTCGCGGTAGGCTAAGGCGGCGTCTGTGAGTGCCGGCCGCAGTGTCTGCGCAGGAAGAGGAAGGGAAGTGGCCAGCGAACTGGCGAGTGTGCTCCGTGTGGCATCCGACTTAAGGTTGTATGGAGATCGATTTGCTACGGGGCTGCTCGGCTACAGTCGTCTCTTTGTGGTTTTGGGCGGCTGTTCAGACCGCGGCCTCCCGTCGTCACTGGTTTTTCTGGTCTTGTGGGCCGTCACGGGACTTGCAGCTAAACGAACGTCCGGAAGGTCCAGTCGGAATTGGAATCTATCGTGACTACTGCCTTGCTTCGGAACCGTTGTCGCGCGCGACTATCTCGCTGCAAGCAAATTGTGTGCGCCTTTGGTGTGATGCATCTTTGATGATTCTCACTGTTCTCTTGGTAGCTTGACCTTGGTACAAAGCTCTCCCACCGTTTGTCGATACAGAGGCCTATTCGCGACACCGAGGCCTTGTGATGACGTTCCCCAGCGGCTCGACAGCCTTGACGTCCTCAGAATGGGGCCGGGTTCAGGTCAGCAGACATTGGCAGTCTTTGAACTAGACCGTTTGACGTTCTTGCGTCGAATCAAACTCCGGCAGCGGGAGCAGATTGCGGTCTTGCACTGCTAGCAATGCCGACAATCTGCGAAGGTCTCCGCAGTGTGGCTCGGTCGTTACGCCCGCTCCTCCGTGACTGTACATGCAGTATCAGTCCCAGACCTCGAGGCTTCGTGGCAGTCATCTCCGGCTGGTGTCAAAGGGTCGGTCTCACAGTCAGCGAGCCGCCTCTGCCATGCTTTAACGGCGTCTCGCGTCCGAATGATCATGCTCAGCCACGGTGAACGTGCCAGCGACCCGACACCGCCACGCCTCCTGTTGGGTAGCTGCGTGTGACATCACTCGCTTTGCGGAGTGTACGCGTGTTTCGTGTACCTAACACCGATATTTACAATAAGATGATCATCAGTGCTCTGACCGTGTTTGCTGCGGAGTGGGACGCGAAAGAACGGACGTGAATTGTAACGCAAGATGATTATCAGAATTTCGTATCAGTCAACCTGATCGCGGTCTACAAAAACGCTTGTGGGTATGCTGTCGGCAGCCTGTTGTTCGAAATCGATTTATACCAAAAACTGCCCCTTCTCTCAACCCACAGAAAGAAAACGTCAGACCTCCGTCACATAAGCAGACGCACATCTATTTAGTCCATAAATACAACACGAGACGAGCAATACAAGAACAGCTGCGCTGGATATATGGGAAGCAGTCGGAGCGAGCCGGTGCGGCCAGCTTGACGCGGTCACCGGCTGCTGAAGGGGGCCAGCTGCAGGTCACGACCCCAGCTGGCCCGGCGCTGCCAACCACCACGGCTGCAATAGGACAGGACCGTCAGCGCCGTACCGACAGCGACCGCAGCCGGCGGAGAGGGTCGTGATGCCAAACTGTGATGTTTAGATGTCAGCCTCAGCCATGTTGAAGATACACGTCACCAAACTTTTTCGTTTCTTCTTTTTGGAGTCTTTCGGACAGCTAAATTTAGTTCCGTTTTGAAGATCGTCACTCATCTAACATACGCGTCATTGGAAAGCAGGCGCGGTAGCGAGAGCGTTCGTCTTCTAGGTGCGCATGTTGCAGCGTCCCTAAAGACCTATTCGTGGTGATGTCCAATAATTAGTGCATACAGTATATATCCGCTACAGAGGCCCGGCTCACCACCGAACAACGCCACGCGACCTTGGCCACCATCAGCCCGCATTCCCATGTGCGTACCAAACTCTGACACCTTGTCCCACGTGTGACGCGCGCACGTCCCGCCGGACGTCACGCTAGCGTCCCCTGACGTCACGCTGGCGTCACGCCGACGTCACGCGGACGCGTCTCACCGTTGAGCCGGCAGGCCAGTCTGGCTCGGGGCCGCCGAGCGCGGGGGACACCAGCAGCACCATCACGGCCAGCAACAGGAAGAGGCCGCCACAGCAGTAGCGCACGTGCGCGGCCGTCTCCTCGCGCGAGTAGGGCCAGGCGCGCACCAGATCCCATACCACCCTGCTGGGCACACGAGCACACGGCGGGGATCGGCGGGAGCCAGCTGTGCCGGGCTGCTGGGGATGGGAGACACGTGCGGACTCACGGAAACACAATCCTGGATTCTCTGCCTGGTGGGCAGAGCTCCGTATTTTTCGGCGTGTTGAAGGCCAGCTACCTTCGTTGGTGCTTATGTAATTGCGAAAGTTAATGCACGTAACTGAATGTTATGAGCCATAATCTACCAAGCTACACAAGACACGGATCATCTTGCAAGGTAAAAAGCGATGAGGTATGTGAACGTACCTGCTGCCAAGAAGACGAAGCTGATACATGCATGTCTGACAGAAGACTTGACCCAAAAATGGAAATACAAAAACGTAGGCTCGCAACATCCAAGCCTCAGAGCATTTAACGCATGGAAACATTGCCGTGGCAAATGCTGTTCTGGACAGCAGCTCAGTTAATACCTTTGTAAACAGATTATCAATACAAAGTTCAACCCTTTTCTGAACTGTGCTTCCCGAAGGACGCCACCTGAGCCTCAATCCGCGATACTGGATAATTTGGACTCTAATCGTGAAGCACGCTGCACGGCCACATTCGTCAAAAGCACGAGCCGGAGGATTAAGCATTACCCGTCTTCTGACACGCGGCAGACGTCACGGAGGTGCTAATGTTACCCGGCGGTGGTGGTCTGCTCGATGACAGCTCCCGTTTGGCGCGAAAGCAGCGCCCTCAGATCGTTGGCCAGCTGCTCCTGTTCAGATCTCAGGGAGGCCAGCTCGTCGGAGACGCCGCAGTCGGCGTGGGACCTCAGCCTGCCGGCGGAGACGGGGGGGAGGTCAGCGGAGGTACGCCCAGGACAAGGAAACAGCACGACAGAGGCTCCACCGCTACCAGGTCGCAGGTTACAGATGCGGTAGATAACAGGCCCCGTCCATAGTTTCATTAATGTGATTCTGGTCAAGATAATGGCAATGGACATTGGAATTCGCATTCAGCACAGACAGTGCTCATTTGCAACGGCTTCTTACGCATCGCTATCTGGGAAGGGCATAGGATATTACCTAAACCAGGATAACTGTCTTCATAACCACTGTACATGGCCACAGGAAGAAAACGTAAGAGGGCAAGCATAAAAACACGTCATATGTGCTGCTGGAAATGGATGTGCAATTTAAGCGTCGTCCAAAAGAAGTTTTCGCAAATAAATCGTCACGGTAGTATGACAACGAAAATGCAGCGGTAAAGAAAGACAAGAGAGGAGTGGTGAGGATACGAGGAAGGCGTCTAGATCCAATCTCCGCCTAGACGTCTAGATGGCAACACTAGTCTAGGCGTCTAGATGCAGTTTTTAAACGGTTCCGTTCTTTATGCATGACATTCCAATAGAAACGGTACTATTAGGTCATTGTGTCAGGTCACTACATTACCCATGGCAAAATGTTTACCAGTCACGTAAAGCTCAACGGTGGTAACGTGACAACGTCAGACCAGGGATAGTACTTGCTAATTTCTGAAGATGCAAATGGCTTTCGAAGTTCAATCCTGTCATGTAAAGCTGCAGGCGCAATGCTAATTTCTTCCTTGAATGGGGATGCACGTGCATCCCCTTTTTACACCACAGCGGAATGCATATGCATCCCCTTCTCACTGGCTCCGCCAAATAACTCCATTGCATCGCCTTTGACTCACTCTCCGTCATCGTCGGTTGAGTACAGTTTGAGGGACTCCTCAGACGTCTGCTCCGCCTCTGACGTCACGCCGTTCTGATCTCCCTCCTCATCCCTCTCCTCAGTGATGCAGGCAAAACTGAAACAGGTGGCCGTTTAGCTCCAGTCGGCTCACTTGGCTCGAATCTCTTCAGCTATTCAGCCCTTGAATTCAGCTCCCTCGAATGAAGCTGAGCTGTCATGGGCGGAATGAAATGGAACTTGGAGTTGCTGCTGAATCCTCACCGTGCTTAGCTGAGGTCAGTAGTCACGGTGAGGAGCCACGTTTGCGATGTAACAATGTGCGCCTTCAGGATGGTATCGCGCCACAAATGATTTGGAGACAGCTTGTGACTCCCAAACGCTCACCCGTCGCCGTCGCCGCCTCCCAGCGAGTTTCGGCGCCGCTTCAGTAGTGAGTGCGGCGGCGGTCCGCTGGGCGGCGCCACCGTCGCCGGCAGGCCGGGCCGCGGCTCGCCGCCCGGCCGCGGCGCGAACACGGCGATCGAGGCGCGCCGGCGGCCGGGCGGGCCCGGCTTGCCGCCGCCGCTGGCCGGCTCGTGCAGCGCCAGCTTGTTGGAGGCCAGCACGCGACGTGCCTCCTCCAGCTCGGCGTGCTCGCGGTCGTACAGGTGGCGCAGGTTCTCCACGTGCTGCGTCATCACCTCGACGGCGTGCGAGACTCGCAGCTCCTGCTGCACGGCGCCCAGCACCTGGCGGGCAGAGGCGTGGCTGGAGGTGATACCTGAGGCTGTGACAATTTGGACCCTACCCTTTTCAGGCACTTTAACATACAGGCAATGACAATGACAGGAAATAAATGGTTTAAAATTATAATGATATTCTCCCTCCCAGCAGCTTTCGGAAATCTTTAACCGAGATCACAGGCGGCAGGTCACCTTGGCATGGGGACTATCAATGAGCAGGCAGGTGGATGAGCGGGTCACGGGCAAACTGGTCAGAATAAATCTAGGAGTCGCATATGAAAAACGTGTTGTAGAGATCTGTGGTACCTCGCTACGCTGAAAACGCAGATGTACATTGTTTCAGGAGCATGGTGTCAACGGGACCAGGGATTATCTTGCAACAAAATCGGTCCAATATTGCTTTTATCATTTGTCTTTAATGTTAAAGCCATGAAGTTTATGGGAACACATCTGATGACTCCACCCACGAAAAGAGAGATAAGTGTATGCAGTTCTCCGCCGGTGTGGACGAAATATCCTTCATTAGTCATAACGTATACGCAAACCTTCTGGTATGACGCACCAATGAGTGATTTCCATCCGAAGATTGGGATAGATGACAGTTATCTGAATGACCGGACCTGCTCTGAACGCGCAAATTCGCGCTGTGCTGCAAACGTCAGGTGTCCCATCTGATCTGGCCTACAGTCCCCTTACACCCCCAACATAGGGTAGACAATATTGTCTGAAACCCTAACCTGACGTACCATGACTTCCCACTTCCTGTGAGTAGTGCAGCTTGGTACGTGACTAGATTTGATGTCACTCCGCGCCTGCACTGCAAGACTTACGCTCCACGTCCAGCTTCATCCCTGCCACCTTAACTCTACTGGGCGAAACAGACCAGTCCACGTCTGATCGGACCTGAGGAGTTGTGACCTGACTTCCAAATCCAGGACCTCCCTTCAACGCTGCAATAGAGCGGCTGCCCTGACCTAATCGGCCCCGTTCTCATCTCGGCGGTGCAGGAGAGCCACTGACCTGGACTGACCGGCCCCGGTCTCACCCCAGCGGTGCAGGAGAGCCACTGACCTATTCTGACCTGACCGGTCCCAGTCCCACCTCAGCGGTGCAGGAGACTGCCACTGACCTATTCTGACCTGACCGGCCCCAGTCTCACCTCAGCGGCGCAGGACTGCCACTGACCTATTCTGACCTGACCGGTCCCAGTCTCACCTCAGTGGTGCAGGAGAGCCACTGACCTGACCTGACCGGCCCCGTTCCCACCTCAGCGGTGCAGGAGAGCCACTGACCTGACCTGACCGGCTCCGGTCTCACCTCAGCGGTGCAGGACCGCCACTGACCTATTCTGACCTGACCGGTCCCAGTCTCACCTCAGCGGTGCAGGAGAGCCGCTGCGATATCTGCTTGAAGATCTCCACCTGGCGTTGCAGGGCCTTCAGCTGCCCGGACCGGTCCTCGTCCGACTGAGTGAAGTGCTGCCGACGAACCGAGCGGCGACGTATCAGATCGACGCAAGAACGCCCCAAGACAGACAGACAGACAGAATGCTCAGCAAGCGGTGGGAACGCCGGGACCGAGGACCTGTCGACGCCAACCGGCGATGGAAAGCCTGCTGGCCTCGATGTGACACCTGTGCCAAGCGATAGGGAATGTGTGGGAAGACGGTATGGGCAACGTGCTGTCACTGGCGCTCCACCTGCATGGGACACCAGACTGGTGAAAATGTCGCAAACAACAGCCTTTTTACCTGCATTCCCAGGTTGTGGCGCGATGCACGAAAGGCTTCAGTCGTCCGTGAAGGACGATGGTTAACCCAGCGTCCCAGGACAATAAACATGGATAAAAATCCTTGCAGAATCTTTTAGTTCGACTCTATGACTTCAAATGTGTGTCCAAAAAGGACTCGAATTTCGCAGTTCGTGACGGATATGCAGCAAATGCAACCATTGTCCATAAACTGCAAATAATAACGGACTTACCTGAAGTCATACAGATAGGCACCGTTAAGTTACTGCTGTCTGCTGCAGCATGACATATAACGATTTAAATTATCTCGCTATGATATACAACACTTAGCGTGTTGAGGCAAACGCCCACTGGTTAATTAGTTGCCCCGCGAGGTGTAGCATGCATTGGAAGATAACGGACAGAGACGGTGAAAATTTGTGGGAACGTAAAAGTCACATGTGATGTCATCAAAGCAAGGTTATGATTCTACCTACAATGCTATGAAACCGGGCTACATCTTAATTCGAGATATCATCAACCGCGAGGGCCTGTGGTGGCTGCAATGAAAAATCACTTACGACAGAGTATTAAACCATCTGATTTATGACGGTTCCTAGCAAAAATCAAGACGTACAACATTCCTCGGCACCTGTCCCACGTGGCCGAATTCTAGGGAACCTGTCTACCCCACTTATTGCGCTAAGAATTGCGACGTATCTTAGCCTGCACATAAAACGGGATACAGCCCGAAATGATTTACAGCGTAATGGCCGGATCTAGCGTGAGCTTTCCAGCACTGGGCAGTGGTGCCGAGCGCCGTGTGCTCTCGATTGGCGCCTGACACCGTGCTCTCTCGCGCTGGCGACCCCCGAACAACGGCGCCGCCCGGGCCGCCGCACCGAGCCTCTCCGGCCGGGCCCGGACAAAGCGGCCGCCGGTTAGAGGCCGTTAGAGTCGGCTAACCGGCGGCCGGGCGGCGGTGACTGCGGCGCGCCCCGCCCCCGACCGGCACCTCCTCACCCCGGCGGCCCGCGCGCACACCGGCCGCCGCCGATCCTTGAACCTGCCGACCCTCCGTTTGTCGCGGTGACCGCTCGGGGTGACGCGCTGCGATGGGCCGGCAGGCAACGCCGCCGCGCCGGCCCGAGCTGACGGTATTTTTAGCGGCAGTGCCAGCCGCGGGGCGGCGCTGATTATCGTGGGGCACGTCACTGTCTAGTCACTTAAAAAAAAACTCCGCTCTGAGACGTCATGCGGCTGCGGCTGCGGCTGCATGACGTCATTATCGTCATGGTCTCTCAGAGCATGTCGCGCGACGGATTTTATGGAACGGAATCCACGATTTGCGTGATAAAAAACCAAGGGTATCGATTTCTGTAAGTGATTGGGACGGCTGAGCCGTGGACCCGACAACCTAGTCTCCCCTCAAATGGGGGTTTCTAAGCGGATTTCGTCACTTTATTTTGACTAACGGGAACTTATGTCCATTTATCAACTGAAAAAATTGCGTTCATCTCCATGCACACAGGTATATATATATATATATAAATATATAAACATAAATATATATATATATATATATATATATATATATATATATATATATATATATATATATATATATATATATATAGAAGATAGAAAGATAGATAGATATACCGCTTTAGACTTTATTCTTTACTTTCTGCCTATTTATTATTTATTATCTATATATTATATTATTATATATATTATCTATTGAGGCCGTTCTTTTCGTATTGTTACTCGTCTCCCTTTAAAACCGGCGAAAAATATTGGAAGGCCCAAACCAACATTGGGTGGGCCCGAATCAACAATGGGTGGGCCAGGGCCCTCTCAAAAGAATACAAATCGACACCCCTGATAACCACCAATGAACATTACTTTGATGCAATAATTGCTAGGCTAAGTGGATTTACGTGGTCAGCGATTCTTCGGAAGAAATGCATGAACGTTTATGGTGTTCCGTTTAGCTAAAATAAGCTTATTTTCACGTCATCATCGGGTACAGATACGCATGAAGTTCTGATTCTTTCCGTCCTCTCTGATCCGTGTAGGCCATGAATGTCACGACATGAAATTACACTGGCCACGTCGGCTTTGCATATTTTCCATGCAAGTATCGGATGACTGTCAATTACTGCTAATAGGTAGCAGTGTAGCCAGGGTTCTTCGTGGCGGGGGGGGGGGGGGGCGTCAACAGGGACAGTCCCTACGCTGAAAATTTTTGTCTTTTGAACAAAATAAAATGTAATGGCCGGTTTTCAAAGACCTCGGACTATAAAGGGGTCAGCTGACCACGCTAACCTCCTCTAGCTACGTTACTGCCTATGGGTCATGTCTCCCTCACCCCAATCTGTGCTCGGACAGCTTTCAGTCAGGCCAGTATCAGTCCGTGTGCCTTTAGTGCAGAGCACGTACCATCAGCTGCTCCCTAAAGCGCTGCGTCTCGAGCTCGAGGTTGTGTTCGGCCTGGTCCCGGTGTCTCCGCTGCACGTCCAGCCTCTCCTGCAGCGTCAGCCGGTCCGTCTTGAACGCCAGGGCCAGCGAGCTGAACTTGTTCTGAAAGCCAGCCGGCCGCCGTAAGACTGATTGATGACGATTCCGAGGCGGATACGAGCGGCACGCTCTCTGAGCCGTGCTGGGTGCTGCTGAAGACGGCACAATGAACGACACGGGTGCCTGCACAATGTCCAGTCAGATTCTGGGATGATCTGGGCGGATGTTTGACAGGGACAACACGTCAGACAGCCCAAGACCACTAGCAAGGTTGTTTAAAAACACTCAGGTTGCTCAAGTAAGCATCAACCCTCCTGTTTGAATACCCCTCAGGTTTTTCCGTCATAGCGAAAAAAAAACACAATGCCGCCAAATTCACATTAGCTCTTCTATCATTCATTGCACATATCTTACCAAACTTTTGGCCTGGGTCAGGCCAGGTCGCTGACTTACGTGAGGTCAAAGAGGTCAACCTTCAAAAAAATCTGACACTAACTTTTTCGGGCTTAGACGTTTTGCTAGAAATGGACTTTTTAATTGGAATTGATTTTTTGGACTGAGAATTGGACTTTTTAAAGAACTGCAAGTTCTTTAAAACTTGCAGGAGCTATAGCATGTGGTGGAATGTACAACGTCTATGTTTCAGGTTTTTGGGAAAATTTCAGGTCAATGACCTGAGGTCAGGTATATTAGCCCATTTTTGAGACTCTGTCTAAATTTGAACGGATTTTTAAGGGATTGCGATGTTCAGATATCATCAGCAGCTTGACCCCTCATATCATGTTATCATGTCACCACAGCCCTCATGACCTTTGCTCAGGTTATGTCTCACCATTATGGGTGCATGTTATAAACCCAAACTCTTTGCCCTGAACTTGGAATCTGCGGCTTTATAGAGTTAAAATAAATAATAAAATAAATAAATAAATAAACAAATAAGTAACATACATGTAATAAAATGTAAATACAACAATAAATAAGTAAGTAAAATAAGAACCGAATTCTAATTCATGACCCCAAAATAACTTTATATCATACCGTAGGGTGGGACAAGGTCACTTAAGGTCTTCCGAGGCCAATGGCCCTTTTTGACCTGAGCAAGACACTAAACAGTTTGTTGTGGCCTGGAATGGGTCACCGCAATGTGTAAAAACAAGGTCAGAGATTAACTGCGACAAAAAGGTTCCATTAAAAGAAAATTCGTGCATGGTCATGTGCACTTTACTTATTCCTCCCCACGGCAGGAGCATCACATGGTGTCAGAAGCCGACGGCGGGTGACGTCATGCGACCTTTCTTATTCTCCATTCACCCTTCCTAAACCCTCATATATTTCATTTGCCACTTAGAACCCGCTGAAACGTTAAATTTTTCGACTTCTATCATTTGAAAATTTGACCTTGGTTGACCTCACCTTTGATTCAATCCTGTAATCGTGCTTGGATATCTATAGTGTGTTTAGGTATCTCATCGGCACTCTGTTAAATGCAAATTAGCCGTAAAAACACACTCATCAGCAAGAAGAAAAAGAGGACGTACATTTTACAAATGCATCATTTTGCAACGATGACATAACCTGATCTGTCTCGCCTCGCGGTCAATTTCAAAAAGAGGCAAATTTACTTAAAAAGCTTGTTTGGCGGTTATTAGCTATTGCGTAAGGCATAATTTGGGGCAAAGTATGGTTAAGTTCCTGAGTTATTAAGCAACAAAAAAACACAAATTTTGAAATTTTTGGCTATATTCCCTTAACCTTTTGGGTAGCTTTGAAAAATGTTACAGGTTTTGAGATCTGTTCTTCAAGTGCTTTCCTATGATGTATCTCTCATTTTCCTCAGATACATGGTTCGCGAGTTAGAGGGGGTGTTCAAACCCCTGATACGGGGAAGGTGGATCTGACCGTTGGTACGGGGCGGGTTAAACGGTTCAGTTTTCTGTGAAGCATTTAGTGCTGTTGAGCATCTTTAATGCTTACAACATGCCAGCCAACTTCACTCCGGGTTTTCAAATACGACAGTCCAAACAGCTCGGGCATGTGAGCTCGGCTAAAATTAAGAAACACGGACAAATTAATGTGATCTTAATAATAGTTACTCAGGCAGGCAAAGTATTCACATGATGCATCAACGAATATTGCGATATACGGAACGATGAATGACGGGATATGAATACCAGGCTCACAGACATAGGGGTTTTTAGACTGATAACAATCGAGAAGGTAATCGAGATAGCGACGATGTCTAAATGAACGCCTTCAGTGCGCACATGTGCATCAAGCAATGTTTGCGGATAGTCTCATGCTTGTTGATGGAAGTCGCTCTACAATGTCAACCATCAAGCGGCAATATTTCGAGGCGTAAACAGCTAAATGTCAGCTACAGTCGCTTCCTTTGTCCCTTGCTGAGCCATGTTTAGCTAAATGTAAACATGGAGCAGCCGATGGCGCGGATGGAACGGGAAAAAGGCGTCCCTTCACCCGATGACGTCGCAAAGAAAAAAGGCCACAAGGCAAGTAAGAGAAGGTATGTTGCAAAGCGTATCATTACGAGAGACTGGTCGTCATTTTCGGAGATTCATGCGTTAAGGTCACAAACCAATATCGGTCACTGGCCGTTCAAACAACCAAACCGTGTGCTGGATACGGACAATTTTCCCAACACCGGAGCAGAGAGAAATATCGATCTTTGGTCAACAGAAGGCGACCATGAGGCGTTCGGGCAATTTCTTCATTCCCAAACACCGACAGCAGTATCACTTCGTAATCCAGTTCCTAGAAAAAACGGCCGCAACCGGATGGGCAAATCGTTACTGCCCATAACGCAATCCTGTCTGATTTAAAGTAAATTACCGAAGACCGACTGATCATAAATTCCATTTGCCACCTGCGCAGACCGTTTTCTTCCTCATGCTAGGTAAGTGACCTTTAAAATATCCAAGATGTAGCAATCCTTTTCTGTTGGCAAATAGCATCTTAGGCGCACGATGATACGGGTACTGAATTATCCAGTGGGAGGTATGTGTTTTATATTTACTGGGTCATATCTTTTCAAGTCCTTTCGGATAGGTGTCAGACTGGCGTATGCAGGGACCGCGGAACAGGGAGAAGAGAGGAGAGGAAGACGTGTCCCCACCCCCCCCCCGTTTCTGGACTAACAGGGACGGTAATGCTCACCGTCCCCCGCTTTTTGCCCCGGAGGATCCTGCTCAGTGGTATGCCCCGAGGAGCCCCTCAATAGCCTCAAGCATTTTCAGGGCCCTTGTTCAGCACAGAAAGGCCTCTTGCCGCGCCAAGTTTACTTGTCGCAAAGTTGCCCCAAAAGGTCAGGGGAGCCTCGAAACATCCAGTGTCACTGGATCAGTGACCCCTGCTGTCACTGGATGCAACACCTTGGCTGTTTTGAAAACCTCACTTCACAAAACGAACGCGTAAATCATCTCAGAGTGCAGCACTACGTGTTGAAATGTGTCATGTCCTTTACAGTTTGCCCGTAGTTCGCTGTTTTCTTTTTATAAATTTGATCCGAGGTTTTCTGTTTGCTGAATGCTTTTCGCTTTTTATAAGCCTGATAGAATGACGTTCGGGACCAAACCCAAAGCTAAGCAGAAATTGTTGCTTAGACTCCGATCGCTACGCCCGATCGCCGATCACCCGCTCGCGATCACACTTCACCCGATCGCGCAGTTCCATGTAACGGTTGATTTTGTGGCGAAAGCTTAACGTGTCCGCCAAGGGTGCGACATGACCGTGTGGTAATCAATCACCTTGACCCAATATTGGCCAGTTGCCAGCTAACCCGTGGATCGAATGTAGAGCGCCGAAGCGACTCGAATCTGTCTTGCAAGGACATGGAGACCATCGCGCTGAGCGAACTGAACTACCGATCACGGTTTCAACGACTTTTCCTCGTATGGCGAAAGCCTCAAAAAACTTAGTGCCGCATGGATGGGCCCGATTAAAGAAAAAAAACAAACAAAAACTAAAAGGCCTCAGAGCCTAAAAGGCACGCGCTGTATCTGTTCCCGCAGTGTTGGATCGCTGGATCCCGTGGATCTGGAGGCTAGATTAATTCGGCGGATAATTATTGCCAACGGCGTCCTGGGAATCGAGTATTTGGACCCGCTCTCGTCTCACTTTTCCGCGGGCCACGGCTGTCCGACCTACTCTGTCAAAGGCTGAAGCAGCTGACAAAGATCTAAACAGCTCGCAAGACAAATAAGCCGGCGTCAGATCGCCTCAGGCGTAACGTAAACAAAGAGTGCAATTTCAAAACCAGAGAAGCTACGCGCGACGAAGCAAAGACGTTCAATGGCACACCAAACATACGCCCTGCACGACGTTTCACCGGGCTGTCGCTTGACAAACCTGCTAATGTATGTACGCACACGCCGGCGCAAGGGTGTGATTACGATTAGGCGCAAGGTGAGGGCACGCACACGCGGTGAGGGCACGCTTCATCCACGCAAACACGGCGCCGAATCCTGTACGACTAACTCATCTGGCATGATAGCGTCACGTGACTGTCAGTCACGGGACCACCGGGGTAACGGCACGCGACAACAGCAGCTGACGACATGATTGCGTGAAAAACCTTGCCAATGACGCGGTGCAGCACCCAATACAGCCATTGACTGCAATGGACACCGGTGTGGTGTTTCTGTGATGAGTTCCGGGACGAGCGATAAAACAGATGCGTTTGTCACGTGAGATAAAAACTCAGCTGACAACGTTCAGCCTTTATTCCAGCTCTGCGGCACAGTAAACGTCTCAAACGGTTCAAATCCGGAGCCGATCAAAACGGCTCTGACTGCAGCACGATCCAAGCGACCAGGCTCGGATCTGCGAGTCACCGGGAGCGGCGCACAGCCACGACCTTCCAGCAGCTGATACCCGGCCGGCAGTGCGCTGACACGCGCCAGCCACACGCCCTGAACATTCGCCGTATCGAGCCGTCGCCGGCCTGGCAGCAGCGAGGCAATATTGTTTTCCTGCCGACAGAGGCACTGGTCGGACGGGTATGTACTGGACACGGGGCCTTCCAGCTCGACAGGGCCGTACCGCGACCGGCCGGTTCGGCGAGCTGCGACGTTAAAAATGGACCCGGCGAGGGCCAGCACGGTGGAGCAGCCTCGGAGCGAAAGCGACCGCCGCGGAGTCCGTGCGGGAGCGGGACAGGGTCACAGCGAGAGTTTCTTCTCTTCACTGAAGGCGGACAGGATTTGGTGGAGTACAGTCTGTGAACTTTTGTTATCACCGTGTTACGAATCTAGGCTTAATGTGGAATTGACTTTGGCTGCTTTGACAGCCAGGCTCCGTGAACTGCAATGTTAGCCTAGGATATTGCTTTGGAGAAGTAGGCTCATAGCGCGTGATTTCAAATGCAGATTCAACTCAGACGGATTATGCACTGCTCTAGAAGACGGAAGGCATAGAACTTTGAGTAATATTTCTTAGTGTCCTTGGGCTGCTCTACAGCACCCCGGTGTTGGATGAGTCCCACAAAGACTTGTGTATTTATCACGGGACCCAGGAAGCGAAAAATCCAAGCAATTTGAAGTTTCTGGAAGACAACACGCATTGAATCTCACCACCTGCAGAGGCATATCACCGCCACAGTGGTACTCCTGAAGGAAAGGCTTGATTAATTGTGCTTTCCGTACTACGTCAGTCTATAATCCCAAAACCTGTTTTAAAAATACTACAGCGTTGATTCACTTGTGACAGCAAATAACCGCAATCTTGGTACGTCCTTGACTTAGCACATCACGATATTTCGATGAGCTCAAGTTGCTGGAATCCGGGTTCCGCGCTGTAAGCGGATGACGCAGAACTTGCTGCGTAGTTGGCGTCATTGCATAGATCAACATGCCGTAAATATGATGGCGGATGCTGGACAGCTATGGTGTGCACAATACACCAAAGTGCTGGTGTGTTGTATCGTAATCGAGAGCGACAAAAACCAATTGGTGCGAACGCATCTATCCTTTGTCGTGAAGCTTTGCTTATCATTTGCAAGGTTGAAGGGCATTACTTGAAGAACTTGGCTGCTATTGTACCTCGTAAAGGTATGTGTCGTCACATCTCGTTTTGATCAGTGTATAGCGGGTTTCCTGACACAGCATGCCTCGAGGTCGTTTCAGCCATGTGGGAAGTATGTCTAAAAGTGTCGTAGCCTTCATCCCGATAATAAAACTTAGCTACCACTGAAGAAACCATAGCAATGCACTTAGAAAACGCATGTGGAGGTAGGCATATTCCACTAACCAGGTACTCCTTTTCCCCAACTCATAATTTGGAAAACTTCATTCTGCTGATGGCGGTTAGTTTATTTCCACGGTCCGCATACTCAAATGAATGTCAAAACAACTGCTTTTTACATTCCTCAAATGGAAAACAGCCAGGGCGCACACAGGAAACTATTAGGACAAGGAAGACATATTCATATCCTACTTCGGAACGTGTCATGGGGAACGTTGAAAGATAATTATGAGTGCTAATATTGTCTGATAATCATTCCCATCTATGCCATCGCCAATTTTCTAGCTACTGCCTGCAACGTACATATCTTACGGCATTTAGATAACACATCCGAAAACCTACAGGGAAGGCCAATTTTAGTCTCGTGGCTTAATCAAGGGTCCTTTCATAATACAGGAGTTGCATGGTATCACAAGGATCCTCATAGCGTGGTATGAAAACACAAATCAGAGTTTCTTTTATGTCGCAAGCAGTTTTTCGCAGGTTCAGAGCAAAGCCCTAAATATTTCTGGCAAACTTCGAGTAAACATAACAGGCACATGGTTTTTACCAAATCTAATTTGGATATCTTGGGATTTTATACCAAAATGCCCAAGTTATAGCAAAAAGTCGATGACTGCCTGTGCTTAAGTATAATGGCCGCACGGTTATGCGTGCACACGTTGAAAATCACAGTTAAGCTTCTTGTGACAAACGAGCATGGAGCACTCGGACGATTGTGGCACATCCAGCATCACGGTCTGATTACTTAACCCTTTTCCCGGCAGGGGGGGGGGGCTGAATCCGCCCCCTCGGGTTTTTTGCTTGCCAATTCCAGGCTTTTTAACGCAGCTTCACAAAACTTGGTGAATTTTCCTAGCTATTCTTTCTACGTGCCGTGACAAAATTTCAGAATTCTTTTATGGTCAGTCGGAGCCAGGCAACGTTTTTGGGAGGCACCTCAGACCATTTTTAACCATGTTGAGGGTAAAAGGAAAATGGCTGCCAAAAATCGCATTTTTAAGATAAAACTTAAAACTTTGTACGAATGTATAGCTAAATAGTCGGGCAATGCGCAGATAAAATTTTGTTCATCTGAGGTCACTACACAAGGTCAAGTC
Source organism: Capitulum mitella (assembly GCA_030062745.1). Lineage (NCBI taxonomy): Eukaryota > Metazoa > Arthropoda > Thecostraca > Pollicipedomorpha > Pollicipedidae > Capitulum > Capitulum mitella. The sequence goes on along the minus strand of CP099843.1, from coordinate 14,537,191 downwards.
AAGGTCAAAATTTAAAATTTGGTTTTATTGCAATAATTTTGGCGCTATTTTTCAAATGCCAAACCCGGAATATATATGACGTAGAAGGGTGCCCTCTGCTTGTGTATCAAGTTTCAGCTTGATATTAGGTCGGGTCACGGAGCTATGACTTAAAGTGTCAGTGCGCGTACGCTATATCGCAATAGCCATAAAATAACATTTTTGAAACAGAGCGCATTCAAATGATTGAAAACGTCTACAGATGATATTAAATACACACGAGGTCATCCCAAGTGACTTCAAGGTCACTGAAGGTCATTTAAGGTCAAAGGTCACAAGTTGGTCTGAAGAACGTGTGACCATGACAGTTCCCCCTTTTTCATGTCCCTGGTACCGCCTATGCTAACATTATACAAACATTGTAATGCGATTTGTACGTCTTTAGCGTAACATGACTAGCAGAAGCCAAAAGTGTTTTTGTCTTTTTTGTTTATTCAGTTGTTGAAAAACTAACCCTCCTATTTTTGAAACCCTGTGAACGCCCATGAATTCTCTCAAATTTTCAGATGTGTGTACCAATGGTAAAATCCCTATCCACAATCTCTCGATTCAGGCCAGTTTCATCGAAATCGGTCCATAAACAACGTAGTTATAAGAAGTCCAAAAATACCCCTGATTTTGACATTTTTGCCCCCCCCCCCATAGCCACACCTTTCAAAATTTTGAAAATTTCTTTTTATAAAAATGTAGTTCACGTCATGACAAATGGATTGCCGTTTGTTGCGATGAAATCGGATGTGTAGTTCTCGAGATCTTAGGGGGGGGGGGGAATCCGCCCCCTGCCGGGAATCGACCATACCGTCTAGCCCTCTGGGAATAGGGTTAAGGCAACGATCTGGACAACTATTCGTCCCACCTGGCGTGCGGAGTGGGCAGTCTATCAAATTAATTGCGAGATAGTACGTACAAACAATGCACCCCTATATCAGCCGTGCGGCCACTGCAGTCTCGTTTGCTCAGGGCGGACCAATCGGGCCGCTACTGTACTCGGACACCCACTGACGGACTTTGGCCGAGATCCCCGCGGCTGAGGACCCGCCCGTCGGCGACTTAGAGGCAGGTGCGAGCGGGCGTCGGCCGCGCGGCGGGAAGTCGGGATGCCTGTCGTCCGGCGTCGTCCGGCGTTCGTCCCAGCGCTCGTGCGCCTGACCGTCGGGAAGGCCTGGTCGGCGGCGTCTGATGACCGTGGAAAGTTGGGGTCTCGGCCGGTCGTCAGCAGCGGCGGCCGTGAAAATTCTGCGGTCTCGTGCCGGCGTCGGCGGCGTCGGCCGGGCGGCGGCACGGCTCCGCCGCGGCGGCGGACGATGATTTATGCACCAATCAGCAGCCGTGATCTGCGCGGAGATCCGCCGACAGCGCAGCCGCCAGTCGTCTCTCAGAGCCACCGCCGTGTGTCACAACTCTCCACAGAGCTGCCACCGTGTGTCACAGCTCTCTACAGAGCTGCCGCCGTGTGTCACAGCTCTCCACAGAGCTGCCGCCGTGTGTCACAACTCCCCACAGAACTCCCGCCGTGTGTCACAACTCTCCACAGAGCTGCCGTCGTGTGTCACAGCTCCCCACAGAACTGCCGCCGTGTGTCACAGCTCTCTGTTCTCCCAGGCAGCCACCCAGCTGCCTCGCCAGCTGCAGCCTCGCCAGCTACCATGCGCGGAGCGCCCGCATCGGCCGACCCGGGCCGCCGCCGTCGCCGTGCCTTTAGACCGGCGTGACGGTTGTCCTGTCCGTCACGGACAGAAGCGTGCATGCCAGGAACCGGCACCCCAGAGCTGTGACTGTGCCGATAGGGAGCTCTCAAAGACAGCGATGTACCGGGCACTCTGTGGCCGGGAGGCGCGCCACATGATCGGCCGATTAAAGGCTTATTGTTGTCAGTTAGCTCTGTTATCTTTTCTGGCTCGATAAGCAGTTTATCATCCCCGTCTTGAGTATGATAAACTGGGACATCCGACAAGGGCTAAGAAGTTGAAACCGAGCTTCGGAATGTTCGCATTTTTTCCAGAAATCTGGATTCTTCATCATCAAAGATTATGAGGATTCCTCATAATGAAAGGTTGAGAAGCTTCATCTGAATTATAGTACAATGGAAGAATTTTTCAGAGGTCCGCGCAGTAGCTCATTTCCATCTTCGTATCGGACAACGCAGACTGATGACCTGCCAGAGAGTTTCGCCTATTTTTTTTCTCTTTGGTGCATCGTTTGAATCTTTGAGACGGCACGGTTCCTATTCAACGTTTCCAGTGACAAACTAGGTACAATGCTGGAGAACCTTCACCGAGGTATTTCAGTTCGTTTGCTCTTCAAAACACATGTGAATTCGCCGGGTTTAAGTCCCACAATGCCACACTGACCGAGCCATGCCCGGAAAATGGCATGCTTGTTTATCACAGTCCGCCAGGCACGATGATCAGTTTATGATAGTTCGCAAAACCTCATTCAGTCTGTAAATGTACTGGGATGCATGAGTTATAACTCTGTGCTACGGGCACAGAGATCTTCGGTTAAACCCGGAAGAAGCCATAAACTGAGGTGGATTTATCTTTGGTGCTTAACGACCTATGCAAGACCAGTGTTCCAGGGCACTGTGTATTTATTACACTCCAATAGCGCCTGCATCCGGCCTTGATGATAGGCTGCAAAAGCCTCGATTAGCAGAGTCTGGACACGATACCGGCCCACTTGGAGACGGATATCTCGTGATATGATGCACTAAAGATTGCAATGGGTATCCACCTCGGTTGTTACCGAGTTTTCCTTGCATGCTATTGTTTTCAACGACTGATTCGTGACCTCGGGCAACGCTCAACAAAATAAAAATGCTCAAAATATGCGCATGCTCGCGGAGCATTTCTAACCACACAGCGTGGGCCCAAACCCCAAAACCTCGGGGCTGTTCTCAGTCCAAAGCACCGCCTAATCACTTCAAGTTCTTTTGATCCTCGTATGCTACAGAAAACTGAAAGCAGTGTTTCAGACCGTTAAAACAGTTCACTAGGACTAGGCATTGGTCCTCTGACAAGAGCTCTTCTAGTCAGCGGGCAGAAAAGAGAGAGAAAGAGAGAGAGGGAGAGAGAGAGAGAGAGAGAGAGAGAGAGAGAGAGAGAGAGAGAGAGAGAGAGAGAGAGAGAGAGAGAGAGAGAGAGAGAGAGGGAGAGAGAGAGAGAGAAAGGACAATTAATCTCGCCAGGTCTTCGGAGCTCAGGGCCAGAGAGACACATGCTTCGGAAACGAACAGACTGTAAAAACGGTGGCACACATCCAGTTAGATGTAGGTAATAACTCACATACAACTTGAGGTGCCACAAACGGGCTTCGTCTGTCATCGCTTTGTCCTATTCAGGACGATAAATAAACATCGACCCGCATGAATTTGCGTCGCTTTCTGATTTTACTTCAAGGAAATTCCCCCTCTGGTAAATCCTTTCTATTTGCTGGGTGTCCGAAAGAAAAATTCGTAGCGAATTTATGTGCCATTTGACTTATACTGAAGAGGGGATGAGGTCATGGATAAGGATATGCCTTTTCGGTTCCCTTCTTCTCACATTTTAAAGTGAAAGCGTCATGGCTTTGATGGTTCGAATTTTTGACATTTAATGACGCCTTGTATACTTCTCTGAGACTGTCACATTACTGATATTTTGCCTTTTTAGAGTATTATCTACATTTAACAACGCTTCTTTTGCTGATATTTTGCCTTTTAGAGTATTATCTACTTCAAACGACGCTTCTTTGTTTTTAAAACATCTTTATCATTACTCTTCTGGTTTACATAAGGCAAGGGCGACAAAGTGCACATGTATCAAAGGATGGCGCGTACATTCAAGAATGACCTGAAAACCACTATCACTAGGAAAGTTAACAGTATTCTGCCCCTGACGGCTAAGAACGCGACTGTATCTCTGGGTCTTTATTTTGTCATTTGAACAAGGCTTCTAGCACGGTTGTCCTTTTGTAGTATCGCGAGTGGAAAACACCGTCTATCCGTTGCATTTTTCTCTTCTGCAAAACTAGCGTGCTGATCAAAAGTGCAGCCGGGCTCCGCTGGAAACATGCCGTTCGCCAATTTGACGGTAAAAATTGGACGCGGAGAACTGAACAAAGGGAATGAAGAAACACAACGATTCAATGGCGTGTTCCTTAGAAGCGGACACGAATTTCAGCGCTGATTCACGTCACACCATTTTACAGCACCTACAGAAGGAATCGACATGAAAACAGTAGCTATTTATTGGAACCCGGAGGAAAGCGGCACAAAGTCTGAAATATCTACCAAGATATGATGCATGTGTGAGCCAAAGCCAACTATCCAAACACAAAAATGGGTAGGAAATTCAACACCGGAGCGGAAATGTATAAGAACATTAACAACAAGTCGTCTGGCACCATCCATCGCATATTCCCTCTGGTAAAAGAAAGCGTATTTGGCCCTCTTACTCTGACGATCTCTAAAAAACCCATGCATGCGTTGGGAACTTACAACAAGAATGATGGACTCCACTTGACTAGTGTTCACTGCCCTCTTTAGCTCGTTCATGTCCTCCATGAGTGCGGTGCTGGACCTCCAGGTCGCTAAAGGTCACCAGAGTTCACCACCCAGCGCCGCGGATCACCAGCGGTCGCCACCGAGCACTAGCGGACACCACAGCCTCGGCAGCGAGCTGGCGGTCCGTGGCTGGCAGCGGCCGCGGCGGAAGCCGGCACAATGCACGGCTCCGGCTGGCCGTCTGCTGCACGGCCCGCCGCCTGCACGCCGCCGGCTCGGTATCGGCAGCACGCGACCGCGCCCCCGAGGTGGCGCCACCTGCTGCCTGCGAGGCAACCGGCGGCCCACCGTCGCAGCGCCATCTGGGCGAAGCTTGTAGGTGGCGTGCGGATCGGAACTGGTCGTCTCGCTTTTCTGAATGCGCGCAGACGATGTCATGCGAGCGCCAGTAAATGGCGCACTACATGGTGTCTCTCGCTCAGTTTATGTATCATTGGGAGGTGGTCAGCGGCCTCTGCGATGCAGGAGTACCCCCAAAAAGATTCCAAACTGCACCTTCAGTTCAGGCCACATTACGGCTGGGGTTTGGTGCCGGGACTGAAGCCTTAGCTCTGATTTCAGGATATGAAATGTGGAAAATTTAAGCCAAATTCATACAGCCGTGCGCCGGCGAATAGGCCTGTTTACTATGCGATGGTGCTCACACAGGAATAGCTTTTCCAAAAGAACGAAGGCTATCTTAGACACCAAGACACATTTTAGGTTCCGGAGGCTTCTACACCAGCTATACCACGTAAGCCAGCACCGAAATCCGCGCACAATATCAAACCGCTGGTTTCTTTTAAGGGCCTCGACAAGGGGCACAAAGCAGCCGTCCAGCGACCGTTCAGAGCTCAAAAGTCGTTCATTATTGACCCATTCAAGTTAACGCGCCGGGCGTGAACCAAGCTGACGCCCCCGGAGCGCCGTCGAACACCGCGAGCGGCCTCACAGCCACGTGATGACGCCACAAAGCCCGGGCGTGGCCGGAGTGCCAGATCGGCCGCGGGAGGTCGGTCAGACCGCGCCTGTTTGCCTCTCGTCCGGAACATCTGCCGAAGCGTTCTCCAAATGTTTGGCGCCGCTGCAGGGTGCAGGTCAACAGTGCAGGACCATGAGGTGGGCGGGCGGCGCGCGGCGCCACGCGGGCGGCACCTGGCGTGTAAACTCGGCCATCGATCACGGACGCGGCGAATCCATCTCGCCGGCGCGGCCTCAATTACCGGCCGCTAATGATCTGATGGCTCGACTGAAGCATGACTGCTGGCCACAGACTGAGCCAGGGAGCAGCCGGGGCTCGCCCAGTCCCTCAGTCTGCTCACGAAAGTCTGGTGGGTCCGTGCTGCGATTGGAGACCCGCGGGGGGCGCGTTGAACTGAACGGTGGAAAATGTCGTTCCGGCAGACTCCTACCAACATAGCTCCTGATTAGCATGTGCCTACGTCTTCTGGCATTTCAAAAACCAAGCTGAAGGCCCAAGAACCCGTTAAGTAAAGTGAAGTGTTCAAAAGTCTCTGGTAGGTAACTGGTTGCATGAGCAGTCCCCGCATCTCAAATAAAATCAAATGCTATCTTTTCCGGGTAGTGTCTAATACTGTGATGAATGCAGATAACCGTTCCCTCATTTTGGCTAAAATCGTGGCAAAGAAAAGTTTTTTTCAGGAGTTTTCGTTCACCGCAAATCCATACATTCTCAGCTATCACACGGCATCAATACGAAAGGCAAAAGGGACTATCAAAAGACAGAGCGGCATATAACGCTGTTTTCGGCAACCGAACGGACCAGTGCCATTAGTTTCCTGTTTATAACGCCATATGTAGCAGGAAAAACTGCTATCAGGCACGTGCGTTTCGTCCGATCCGCGAGAAACGTTGTATCCCGGACGAGAAGTAACTGCGTGGCATGAATTCTCTCTCTCTCTCTCTCTCTCTCTCTCTCTCTCTCTCTCTCTCTCTCATTCACTCACTCACTCACTCACGGTGCCGAGGAGGGCCACTTACACCATGCACACCAATTCCAGTTTTCCGAGGACTGGCACAGTCGTGGCCGACTGGTGGTGGAGAGGGACCGTCAGATCCGCTCTGCAGCACGCACTGGGTTCGGATCCCAGAGGGGACGACCACTCTGGCCCTAGGCCGATACGATCAGCTGGTCGCCAGACGGCCGGGGAACGGAGCTGCACAGTACAATACGGATCCTTCGTCCCCATTTGGTCCCGAGTCTGGGGCAGGGTGTCTCAAGGCTAATTGAAACACCCAGTGGAGGCGAGTCAGAGCCTGTTCAACAAGCTTAGCTTCACATAAACCTGAATGGGAACGCCTCCCGCTTCAACGCTTCAACGCATTGGCGATAAATGTATCATGTAAAAAAATGTCGACAGTGCTGGCATCGCTCTGCCCGTTTCAGCGGTTCTGCCCGTCGATTACCGCCAGGAATTGTGATCATCGATCGGCACTTGACCATCATAGGCGCAGGCAAGGGGGGCCGGCCCCCCCCCCTTAAACCCGCATTTTTGTGAAAACCATTGCACATCATCTCCCATGCAGACGGTTTTCGTATGATTTCAGTTCACACTGAGCTCCGGATCTCCCTTAAGAAAATCCTGGCTGTGCCCCTGCTGCCCATAATATATTCACGGGATCCTGGCCATTGACCCCGGTTCCTGCTTATGTTAGAACAATTCGCTGTATGTTGAAGCGACCCAGTTTCATACAACAATAAATCATATGAGTGAATTATAAATAGATCATAATAAATGGCATAGTCAGGTAATTCTACAACAGATAAAATGTCATACGTAAACAGTGAGCAACCAGGTTTTCGTGTAAGAATACGAACAACAGCTAAAATGATTATATCGAAGCCGCTCAGCCTCTTGCGTCCTGCGTCCGTGAGCCGCGCAAGTCACTCCGACAGCACGAACTCCCGAGCTGACACGGCCACCGTCCGGCCGAATGAGGACGCAATAATAGCCCTTCCTCGCGCCCGCTGAGGACGCAGTGAGCAGCCCCCGCGCCCGATGAGGACCCAGTGAGCGACCCCCGCGCCTGCTGAGGACGCAGTGAGAGGCCTTCGCGCCTGCTGAGGACGCAGTGAGCAGCCCTCGCGCCTGCTGAGGACGCAGTGAGCGACCCCCGCGTCTGCTGAGGACCCAGCGAGCGACCCCCGCGCCTGCTGAGGATTCAATGAGCGGCTCCTGCACCTGCTGAGGACAAAGTAAATGGCTCCTTGCGCCTGCCGACCTGTTACCATCAGATCGGCCGCCGCCGGCCCGACCGTCTCTGGCTGTTCACCAGCCAACGACAGTAGTGTTTGTTGGTTGGCAGGGCCTATTTACGAGTGAACGCGATCCAGATCGGACCGACTGACAAAGACGCAGCGGGCGTGGTAAACAGGAAGACGGTAAACAGACGGTAAACAGGAAGGCGTGAGACGAGTGGCCAGTACTCACCTCCAGGTCCCTCTCGCTGGTGTTGTTCGCGTTCCTGAAACAGAGGCGGCCGTGCCAAATGTCACACAGTGTAAACGGTATGCGCAGGGGGCGGATATTGATAAATCGATACGGCGCTTGAAACAGACCCGTGGTCGGCGTGACGACGTGCGTACGTTGCGCTCAGGCGAGGGCTTCAGTCAACTGGAGCAAAATTGTCACATCAAAATCAAAATCGTCCGTCGAGCAGAAGTCCCGAAAACTCAACTGCATTGTATTGCTCGGCAAAAAAAGTTTTTGGTGTTAGCGTGTACATTATTTATTTTGCGAACTCTAGACCACGTTTGCAACGCGGAAATTTCAAATACGTCTAGCGTATGACAGTGACAGCCAAGCGTTTTATTTGTTTCAGTTAATTTGCTTGCTGAAGCTACCACAGCCGCGTCAGTTCGCGGAATGCTGCTAAGATCTGGCGAATGAATCAAGCTTAATAGCCCGCAAGCAAAACAAGAGCTCAGCCAACTGTAATCCTAAGTGTATCCTCACAATTTCAGAATAACAGTGCCGCAGCCGTCCTGTGAATTTTGATTACGAAGTGCGTCATGTTTCCAGCATCTTTCACTTCCCACTGCACGATGGAAGTTTAACAAATGGGACGCAAACAATTCTGAAGCGAAATCTTAAGCGATGTACATGCTGAACTTCACTTCGTCACCACGTTCATTCCGTGAAGGTTAACCATCGAAATGCAGCCCGTTCGCGCACATAGTTAGAAGCGATGGTGTTACAGGAAATATTACCGCCATATGGGCACCCTTGCGTTGGCGACGAGGTGTGTCCTGTGCGACAACTGCAACGCGAAAGACTGAATACTTCATCTGCTGGCCAAGGTAATGACGCCTAAGCAGGCAGATTTTGGACCACCTCCTAGACCTATAACAATGCGGGGCGGGACTCTACGTCGGTTCTGCCCGTAGCATCGCGCCGAGTGTGTGGGCCTCGCTCCTCAACATGGAGCCGGTTTCCCGCTGTGTTCGATGCATACTCACGAGGTGCCCCTGTCAAAACCCAGGATAACACGGTCATTTATGTGATCCTGTTCGGGTACCAATTAACCAGTCCGAAAAGCTGATGAGGTCCTGACTGGTACAGCGCGAAAAGGAGAGTCTAATGCCGGAGTAGGAGGAAACAGAGTCTAAAAACAGACGCCAGTTGAACGCTCCGAGGCCCCGAGCCCAGGTCTGCAGCTGTCACTCCGTGGATCGCTGTCGGGCCGCAGCTCTGGTCAGCGTCAACAGCTATTGTCGCGGGACTCTCCGCACTCACTCCGCACTCACTGGCCACCGGGCGGTCACGTCACCGCACCTTGGGTCACCAGCCTGGCCCCGCCGCATCACATGACCCTGGGTCATCACCTGGTCCAGCCAGGCCACCCAGTTCTAGGCCGTTTGTTAGGTCGCAGCGGCTTATCGCATTGTGCAGCATCATATAAGTTGTACCCGTTCACTTCACTCCAACCAGTTAACTTGGATCCAAGTCACCAGCTAGATATTGCCGATTCAGCTACCCTCTAGTCGTCAGAAAGAGCAGCTCCGGCTCCCAACCGCCCGGATGGGCTAACCCGGGAGGTGTCGGGTTCAGCAACTGGAATGTTTAGATCCGCATACTCGATTCCAATAGGGGAGCTGGCTGTCAGCGCCAAACGAGAAAACCCCGCCGCAGTCCGTTTGAAGCTGTCTCCTTTGTCAAATTCAGGCGCGGTCATGGCAAAACATTCTCTGCAAACGCCGCACACCTAAGCTTTTTTCAAGTGTAGGCACGTTGATTGACATTCTAAGGCCTTGCTTATGAAAGCTCACTCTGGAAAGCTCATCATCATTACACTGAGGACGTCAGTATCGATCAAAGGACATTTCTAAACTTCTTCCAGGCGTGGTTACTAAGTACGACACATTAACACCAGCCAGGCATTCAATCATCTCGTAAACTAATCTGTTGATGGCTGGCATACCGTTTGCAGCTGCAATCCCCATAATGCATGACACGTTGCACAACCTGTCTACACTGTCACGCACGTTCGAAGGCCACAAATCAATTAGCTTAACTGGCAGCCACTTGACAGTCATGTCAGTCGCCGTTTGATGAAGCCCGCTAGTAAACCTCGGGATCGTTTATCTACAATGTTGTGAATTATGATCGGCTATCAGATCGTGACGTGTGGCTGCTGGTTTGTAGCTGCGACCTCAGCATTAAAACATTTATTCCGTTTATCCCAAAGAGCGTCTGGAATGTAGTCAGATAATTAGACACGCCGCATAATCACTTCATCCATAATTTAGGACATTATTGAATGTTCCGCCCCAGAACGTCCGCGGTGAATAAAATTACGGCCAAAAGAATTTCCGATGCCGCAGAAATAAGCTCCAGACATCTCGAAAGGAGCATAATGCTGGTAAAACTGGTCTGGCTGCCCTGGAAACGGGCATAAGCCACCATTTCTCGGCTATCTGATGCGGGCCGGGCGACGGTCGGGACTGCGGGACGTACGCCGGACACGTGACATTTCTCCTCGGCCTCCTATTGTCAGCGGCCGGCGCCCGGAATTCGTAATGGGCCCGCCGACAGGCCGGCCGGCCGAGTTGTGCCCCGCTCTCGGGCGGGGTCGGATTGGACGACCCGCCGCCGCGGCAGCCGTTCCCGTCGGCCAGACCGCGGTCCTGTCGACTGTCCCGACGACCTGGCCAGGTGGCCGGCTCACAACCCGAACTCGCGAACGAGGCCACTCCGAGAGCTGCCCTACCGAGCGGCTCTTGCATAAAGAAGATTACACGGATCTGCTGCCCAAGGAATGCCGTCTTGAGAAAGACAATCGAGTTTCACGCGATGATGTCTATCACTGCGACGAACTGAGGCCCTCAGACCCATGTCCTTGGGACGATGAACATTAGGCTCCACGGCTCCACAAAATACGCTATATTGCCTCACGCTACATGGGTTATATCATGAGTCTTTAGAAAGACATTTGTTTTGCACACCGAAACTCGTTTTGTCTAAGTTTCATCTCTTGAGAAACGTGAAAACCATTCACATCATTTCACATACCGGGACAAGGAACGTTGGAAGTTATACGCTTGCATGTGAGTTGTGTTATCCAATAAACCGTCTTCACAATAAGGCTACATTTATTTTCAGATACATTTAAAAAAGCGTGGCGATGGACATTGGCACGTTCCTTGCCCACAGACCTGCAAAGCTTTTTCCAGAAGGAAAATGTCAACACCATATGTGGTGGAATTCAGACGGCATCAACAGTTTCCTCCACTCGGGTCCGTGCACCTCACTTAAGATCCGAGACCCTGAACCAGTGCTGACAGCGGACGCATTAAAATCACTTATCTGTGAACCAGCACCGCAACGCTATGTGTTACACTTGCTTCAGCGCGTCGCTGGGTAGCTTTCAGGAATTCTCATTAATACATCCAGTGGCGCTCTGCGGTGCACAATTCAAGTTGACAAATTGCACTCGCGCGTGTCAGTTAAACACAGCAGAGACAATTACCGTGGTTTTCGTGGTGCAAATGCATGCCCTCGGTTTGTCAGCATAAACAAATTTACGAATTGAGGTAAACGCCCCTTGAACAATGAGACCTGACTGACTGCGCAGTTTGGCTGGCTGCTAAGCTGTCCGGGTCAGCCCGGTCGGGGTCAAATAATAGATAACGTTAATGGAAAACGAACCGGCCATTATTTACGTGCGCAGGAGGCTTTCCCTCGCGCTGACATGAAAGACAAATGCTAGAAACCAATGTGATGACATTTTGAAATCAGTGAGTTGCCAAGGGGTCTTTAACTGGTTGTAACCCATCTGGTGTAGGAATGGCAAGGTAAATGTATACGTATGATTCCTTCATGGCGTGCAGGAGCGGGGCATCCTTGCATTTCTTCATGTAGTGTGCAAAAGCTTCAGAACACGGCATGGGTATAATCGACCAAAGACCTAAGTGATATCTCACTTTTCCATGTTCTCTTACCCCTAGGTTTATTTCCGTAATGTTTGAAGCCAATACGTGTTTATATTTGATGGTCTATTGGCATAAATAGCAAAAAAAATGGCAGGATCAGCACAGAAGGCATGAGTTGTCTTTCTTCTACAATACCAAACACAGAACACAAGCGATATGCTTTCATGCATTTTAAAAGGAAAAAGCAGCATTCTTTAACGATGAAAAAACAAACAGAAGAGTCCCAGTTAACATAACGTGAGCAGTTCCCGTTGGATGTATTTTATGTGTTACTGGCACACCCGTTAACCCGTCCCCGAATGAGGGGACCGTTGACCGCCCCCCTGAGGTTCTTCCGACATTGCGAGAGAACGAACAGACGCAGCGCCACGACAGTTTGTTTACATTTTGCCTGGTCATTTTTACACCTTCACCAAATTTTTGACCTCAGGTCAGGTAAGGTGTCTGACCTTGATCAGGTCAAGTGGACCTATGTCCAAAAAGGTTAAGCGCCCTGTAACTTTCTCGCAGAACATGATAGCACAGTAAAACTTCCAAAGGTTGGAGATTTTGATAATTGCAGCCGGTCTGCTATCTCAGATGTTTCGGAAACGGCCGGATCATTGACCTGAGGTCAAACCCACTTTTAACATAAGTCGTCGAGTTTTATTCCAAAACTGAAGGAATATTTTTGCAGCAATTTGAACGTGGAGAGATCCTGACATCCAGTTTCCGTTCATGAGCAAAGTTTCAATGACCTCCAACAACTGACCTGAGGTCAGGTCACGAATAACGGTTATGAGCCAAAATGAACTGCCATTAAAATCAGCGATGAATGAATCAGATCGGGTAGAAAACGGCAGAAATGGCTCGCAGGACTGCGAATAATACCAAGAAGTTAAACAGTTTTGAAAACTTGCAAAATTTGGGAAATAAACAGGCTCTTGCGAATAAAGCCCCACCAATTGTGTAGATTCATAACTACTATTTTTTCAATATTTAAGTATGAGAAACGATGACAAGAACCACTAGAATCAAGAAACAACACTTGAAGAGGCATGTTTCGCGGAAATAAAAGAGCGCTAAAATTAGTTCCCGTTAATTGCATACCGAGTTCGCCTACGGCGCCCGCCCAGCGGCGGTGCAAAATCGCCATGTCTAACTCAACGTTTACGAGTACATATTAAAGAAATCAGAGAAATTAGACGTTTATCGGCATCTGCGATTACCTGTCTGCTGGTGCCTTTATGTAGCCTTTATTAGTCACAGTCCTTGATCCAGGCCGCTTCTCGGTCTCATGCAGGCGGTTATGAAAAAAACATATATGGGACATAAATGGCGTACATATTATCTAAAAGTACAAAAATAAGACCAGTCGCGAGCTCTACTCGTCGCGAGCTTCCCAACAGTGTACTTTATTTTATCCTATGATCAACCATTCGCGAGTTAGAGGGGACGGTCAACCGCCCCCCCCCCCCCCGAGTCGAGCGTGCATGGCCCCGGTCCACAGTCGGGCGCGGGTTAATTAAAAACGAATAATGTTCTGATATGAAGAAGCAAAAAGCAATCTACGCCATCGTGCGGCAGTTTTATTATCCGATTTTATTGTCCCCTTCATGTTACCGAAATGGAAGGTGTGACATCACCGTCTGTTGCTCGGCAAGACACCAGCTGCGGATATGGGCGGAGCTAAGGCGAAAACTGGACTGATATGCTGCGATACGCACACTTGAAGCAAAAGGATGGCAAGTCCTTCCTAGATGGCAGTGGTGTTAATCACGCACATGTATTTCATTTTTGGTCGAACTATGTTCCGTGCTTCAGCCTCTCTTGCAAGATCTTGCTGACAGTATTACCTAAGAACGAAGGTTGCAAGTCCGATAAAAACAGGAGACTTTCAACACTTTCGATTAAAGAAGCCATCAAATGAACAGGATCACTCGGCCCAGGATCTAGCGCGGATAACGGCACCACCTCGATGTTGCCCACACCTCCGTAAAAAGAGGAGATTTTATTTATACCAGGATTTTACGAGCGCATCTCTGTGTCAGGGCGCCAGCCACACTCGAGATAGCATTCGCGTGCAGCGGGAAATTGAGACGCGCCGTACCTGCTGCCGGCGCCTGTCCGGAGGCGGCGCAGACGGTTGCCGTCGGTGTGCGGCGGCCGAGTCGTGCGGCACGTGACTGCCGGCACCGTCATAAACACCCCCGACAGGGCCCGGCCGCCGGCCGCGCCGAGAGCGACCGCCTCCCGCCAGGAAAAACTGGCCGGCCCGTCTGCGCTATTAGCGGCCGTAATCCGGCGTCACCTTGGCTCGGCGGACAGGACTGCTGGTCCGGCGTGCACGGCGTGCACCGGCGCCCCCGCCCGAAGCAGGCTGCGAGCTCCGGTCCGCCGCAGCGCAGCAGACGCGTTCTGCTGAGCACTGCCCACTCGTGTCTGAGGTGATGGCGGGCGCTAAGAGACCGCGAGAACCGCTGCGATTGTTCTGCCGAAAATACTGCATCAGTGCTGTATCCGCAGTAGTGCTTTCTCCGAAGTCACAGATCAAACAAACTCCCTCTGAACCCATCAACATCGGCACAGGATTGTTGCATCTCGTCTGACTGAAGCTCAGTGTAAGGAGCGGGGGAGAAATCTCCGAACAGTATGCAGCACGTAGCCAGGATCTTTCTGCGGGGTCAGGGAGGGCAAATGTCAAATTTTGTCATATTCTACTGGCATACGACGAAATTTGTAGGAAAAAGCGGCAAATTTATGTAATTTAACTCATCTTTAACGCATAGGAAGACATGCAGTGTTTGCTTTTGTAACATATAGCTGATCACTGTTACGTATTCCTGCAAGGTCATTAAACTAAGTCATCTCAGGTTTTTTGCGTATCACGCAACTCCCCGAACCAGGAATGCTGTCTGGCTGGGCTGGATGCCGTCAGTTGTCCGGGTCTTCTAGCTCCAGGGTGGGCATGGGATCGCGTGTGGGTTTCATGCCGTGGGATGGGGGCGGGGCTGTCCTGTCTTTAATGCTTGAGAGCAGGAGGCAGTGGAGGGAATAAAAAACAGACGTGTGGGAGTGCCTGGATCACTGAAACCGCGCCATCTACATAGGCAGCTATATCCTCGTGAAGTAAGTTGGAGGGGCTTAACAGTTCGGAACAATGCCATAGCAGACTTGTAATAAAGTTTCCGAAGGCTAAGTTAGCAGGAGTCTTCACTACGGAATTAAAAAATTCATAGAGTTAGCAGGGATCTTCACCACGGAATTAGTAAATCCGCAAATCGGTTAAGTCGTTTCATCACACTTCTAATGACGTCATTCGTGATGGTTGGTGTGTCCCCACCGCGCACTGAGGTGAGGAGTGAGAAAGGATTACATACTGTTGAAGGATTTTTTTGTTCCAGGCTTTCCCAGAAGTAATACGATAAGTTAATCCTGTGAACACGTGACTGTTTGATCCATGTTTTCCCGGCCATCTGTGCTAAATGAGATGCTGCCTGCCTTGTATGACCTCCGTCCTTAATTGCACTCACACCAAGGGACGTAAAACAAAAAAGGTTTTATCGTTGGTCAAAGCAAAGGAGTAAGCTGGATGAACATACATGTACCTCGTTTCCATGTATAAGTTTTTTTAAGATAATGCAAGATGCAGCGCAAACGCACATCTGTAGTGTACACATGCCTATCAATAAGTAGCACAAAAGGCCTTGAGTTGCCAGCGAAATGTCTGGTGTGTTTGGTTATGTTAACGCAAGGCGAGTGAATTTCCCTATTTTTACCTTGTGACGTCGAAGTTGTTCGCCTCGCATCGACACTAACGTCGCTGGAACAAATAAACTATCCACTGAGTTTAGAGGAACTTTTCTGGCGCGTAAATCCTGAGCCAAACGAGACTGGTGATAAGAAAGCCATCACCTGGCCGTTCCGACGTGGTAATGGACAAGTCTGATAAATATGAGACAATCACCCGCCCTAATGCGTTGCCAGCAAGCAATGCAGATAAAAGATACACGAAGTAGGGCTCCAGGAGGCTGCAATTTGCGTGTATCTGATCGAACTGGACTTGCTCACCGAAGCGTTTGCGCCGTTCAACGAACCGCTGGAGACCCAACGCTGAACACCTGATTACTACGTGGGTCCTATGCAATCGCCACGATTGATTTCTGTTGGTATCGAACGCTGCACCACACACCACTGAAATGTGGAGCCGGGAGCGCGCAACGATTTAAATTCTTATTTGAAGACGACACCAGAATTGCTCCTGATCGAACTGTGAAAGATATTGAGAAACGCATCTACCCCGCACACACCGTTTTCGTTGAAAAGCAATTTACCGCCCTACCAAAGCTTGAGTTGCGGAAGTCTGAAACCGAGTCACATCACTGGTGGTGGTTTCTGCCCGGTTTGGCTGTGGTTAAAATAGCACGGACCCACGTTGCCGTAAATAATCGTCAAGACATGCAATTTTACAAAATGCCGAATCATTTTCAAACCACCAGTCAGCACAATAAAAATGACACCAGACGTTCGGGTGAAGTTCCAACCAGGCCTCTGAACACAGCTTGCACGGTGCCGGCGTGACCCAGTGCGAAGTTGCTCTTAGACGGAGCGCGATTGCCGTACCAGATCTAATTGGACTTGTTGGACCCGTGCAAACAGACGTGAGCAAACGCCATCTGTTAGAGCCCGTATCGGACCGGCGACCTTCGCAGTCAGGCGTCAGGAGGGGCGGCCGCCGGCGGCCCGTACCTGTCGGTGATGTAGCACTTGTTGGTGAGCCTCTCCACCACCTGGTAGAGGTGGATGAGCTTCTCGGCCGACTCGACGGTCGTCGCCTCACCGGCGGCCGCGCGCAAACTCAGCAGATCCTCGGCGATGTCGGCGCCGTCGTCCGCCGCCGGGCGGTGACCGGGGGGCTCGGCGCGGGTCGTGGCCGCGCCGGCCGGCTCCGGCTCCGGCTCCGGCCCCGGCCGACCCGGCGAACCCGGCCCGGCCGGCTCCGCGCGCCGCATCGCCGCCGCCGCCGCAGCCTCCGTCGCCGCGCACGCAACCGCTGGCGACGAGGCGGCGACCACCGGCGGGGCGCGGTCAGACGCCGCCGCACGGGCGATTCTCACGTGGAACTGGCAGCCTGTACTCGGGTGAGACTGGCAAGTTGTCTTCTGGTTCAGGCTGGCTGGTTGTTCGGTGCGGACTGATAGGCCGTCGGTGGGTGAGAACTAGCCAACTGTACTCAGACGTCGACTGCCCTCAGGCCAGAGTCCAGGAGAACATCTGCAGGCTCAGTCTGGAGGATATTCTTCTACTGAAGACTAGCAACCGTTTGCAGCAGCTAACTCACAAACACCAGACAATTTTTACATCGACCAGACTCCGGTACGCTGACACCAGGTCAAGACCACTACAGCTTCACTCCCACCGGGGCTCGCTGCAATTCCCGCAGCTCCGCACCACACCGCAGCCGCGCGCCGCGACAGTCCGTGAGCTGCGATGGCGGCCGCCGCGGCACGGGACGGGCCGCCCGTGGCCGCCGTCGCCCGTGTACAGACTCGCGCGGCGTCAGCCAGCCCGGCCGGGGAACCGGCGACCGCGGCGCCCTCTGCCGGCGCCAGGGCGCCGCCCGCACCGGCCGCGGAGCTGGCCCCGGGCGCCGCCTCGGTGCGGCGCGGCTCGACCGCGTCCGAGCCCGCCTGCGATCGCCGGCTTTCTCCGGCTCGTCTAGACGGGGAAGATCGCGTGCCTTCTGGGGCCATGTGCAGGATATTTGGGGTCTCGTTCTGGTGGCGGGGAGCTGACGTAAAGCGTATGCTGATTGATCCGCTGAAGCCGGCTCTGAGAGAGATGACGTGGGATCATCAGTCCGGGGATGAGGCGGGTCCGGAGGTGCGGGGAGAATTCTGAATAAATCCGGCCTACACTGTGCTGGAAAAACGTTTCTACAAGCTGGTTAACGAACAGCTAAAGAGGTTGATTCGATTAAGCGCAACCCAGAAGTGCTGCACAGCCCCAAAACTGTCAAAAGCGATCAAGGACTCCGCGTGGCTGTTAGTTCACTGCAACTGTACTCGAAGATCACGAGGGCCACGAATTCCCTGTAGATGGACTCTAGATGTCGCTTGAAGCCACTGCATATGGGCAGCTGAACTCGGAGGTCGCGTTGGGTCACCGGCTCTCTAATACTCGAAGGTCACATGGAAACAATAACTCCCTGCAGCTGGATTCGGAGGACGCACAGAGCCACTGGCCCACTGCAGGTGGTGGCGGAGTTCGCACGGAAACACTGACTCCGTGTGGCTGAGTTTGGAGGTCGCGAGGGTACACTGACTCCGTGCAGCCGGACTCGGAGGTCGCGCCGACTCCGGCGTAACGGGCCCGCAGCCCCAGCGCGGCCGCCGCCGATTACGCCGGGCGGCCAACACGCCAGCATTCCGCGGCGCCTGTAAAGCCGGCGGAGGCGTGCTGACCCTCCCGTCGGCGAGTGACCCCGGCCTGCCGCCGCCGACCGCGGCACGGCCCGGTGCAGACCCGGTCTGGCGCAGTCCCGGTCTGCTACAGTCCCGGTCTGCCACAGTCCTTGTCTGGTGCAGTCCCTGTCTGGTACAGTCCTGGTCTGGCGCGGTTCCGGCCTGCAGCGCCGGTTTGGTGCAGACTTGGCACAGTCTCGTACGGTTCCGTCCCGGTGCAGCTCCGTTACGGCTCCGTCCCGGTGTGGTGCGAGGCGGTACAATACCGGCGTGGAACGGACGCCGTGCAGTCCCGGTGCGGCACAGTACAGATACAGCCTGGTGTGGTACAGACATGGCACAACCCCAATGTGGTGCAGTGATAGTACAGTCCCAGAACAGTCCCGGTAGGATGCAGTTCCGGTACAGCCTCAGCAATGGGCAGTCCCGGCGCAGTCCCGGTACAGTGCCGGTACTGTACAGTCCCGGCACAGTCCGGGTACAGTCTCAGCACTGAACAGTCCCGACACAGTCCCGGTACAGTTCCGACACAGTCCCGGAACAGTCCGGGTACAGTCTCAGCACTGAACAGCCCCGGCACAGTCCCGGTACAGACCGTGGCCGGCGGCCGGAGCGGACGGGACTGCGTCTGCTCAGTGATGGATTGCGCGCAGCCAGTGTTTATCGGAGCACGGCTCGTGGCTATCGAGAGTCAGCTGAGCCACTGATAAGGAATGCTGCTCAATTCGTCTCAGACACACCTGTCGCGAAGGCTACAGGTGTGTCTGGCCCGGGTACAATGTTGATGCAGAAAGCTTCATATGCTTATAGAAAACAAAGACTGGTTATGTGGGTGATGAATAAGAAACTATGTAGGTTTTAGTAAATCAGTAGCCACAGACCACTGCGTGCGCACAGTGATACATTGATATGGAAGCCTTTTTAAAGATGGAACGATCAATGTCAGTTTGAGAGAACCTTTTTGGATTCAGCGTCATATGGCTTACGTTAAAATTGTCCGGGGTTGGTTGGGCCTCCAGTCTACCTACTGATGGAATGCTAAATCCATGCGTATGAGACTTCCAGCCACTCTCACATAAGGAAATCTGACCACAGCACGAGAAGCATGAATCTGCATGACAATGAAGGCTTGCTTAAGCCCAGTTGCCAGGACGTATTTATGAGAGCGTTACCTACTGCGCCTGGGATTAGCATAATCTCCCAGGTAGCGCAGGCTTTCGTTGATTCAGCGCGAATTATTCGCCGGCACACCTTGAGCCAAGATCGTCGTTCAGTGCCTTTGCAAGGTCGGCGGTGTCAACGGTGGCCCAGTGAGCACGGAAACTCAGCTTCCGTTGAACGATTCCATTTGTTATTTTCATGCGACACGAGAAAAGCGATAATACACGGACGCCTTAGTAAGGATCTCAAGCTAAAGTCGGTCGCGAGTGCCTGATTTAAAGGTGTCTCACATTACTCAAAACGCATTGAGCAAAGGCTGGCATATCTACAACATGCGGACCTTGCCATGACAGCATTGAGATGTTCATGCTACTGCAGCGGACCAGAGACTTGGCCACGCACCAGCTGGGTGACGCTGTGTCAGTTCACCGACGACAGACCCGTCTGCTTCCACGGCTCTTTGGCTACTTCACGCACACGCGTTGATGTCCTGCACCCAGTCGGCATTCGAGAGGAACACCGATTTTGCCGTCCGTCTCTTGGTCCAAATCAGCCTTGCCGCCACACGCAGTTCGGCATTCCAGGGCGACCAGACAGACCAGGCCAGGCCAGGCCAGGCCAGTCGGTTCCCGGGAGCGGCCGACACGCGTGAGTCGGTCCTCCTGATTACCCAATCACCGGCGCCCGCCGGCACCAGTCCCCGCTCCGCCGATCGCCGGCGCCAGTCCTCGCTCCGGCGATCGCCGGCACCAGTCCCCGCTCCGCCGATCGCCGGCACCAGTCCCCGGCACCAGTCCCCGCTCCGCCGATCGCCGGCACCAGTCCCCGGCACCAGTCCCCGCTCCGCCGATCGCCGGCACCAGTCTCCGCTCCGCCGGAGGTTCCGCGCACCGAGCGCAGGCAGCGTTCTCGCCGTCCGCGGGCGGCGCGTCAGGTCCGGCTGAGCATGCTGTGGCCGCGGCCGCCGCAGTGGGCTCCGGCTAACCGCCGACGGCCCTGAGGCACCGCGGCGGGCAGTCGGGTCCCACCGCCGCACCGTGTGACCACGAGAGGCACCGAGGGGCCGTCCGACCACCAACCCTGAGGTGGTTCGGGTTTCACGGACGCTCCGCGTCATAAACAGCAGGGTGGCTGGGGCGTCATCGATACGCCCTGTCATAAACGGCGACGCCGAGGGCTCGGTCCGCAATCCTGAAGTGTTTCGGGTTGCACCGCAACATCATGACAAACAACACAGGTAGTCACTGCCACATTGTCTTACTGTCGGAGACATAGGACTCATCTTCATTGGCTGACCTACGAGGCACGCTTGGTTACCATGATAAGTGCATCCCAGGCGCGGTTACAGGGGAGGGGGCGCGCGACCTCCTCCCTGACCAAAACTGCCCTGTATGGAAAAATATGCACCGTTTCTGCAAAGAAATCTATGGTAGCTTTATGCAGAATATACCGCCATCTGGTGTCTAGTTCCGGTTTTCCTCTACATTCAGAAGAATTTTTATCAGGACTCAACATTGCGGTATCAATTCGGCTGTCATTGCGCCGAGGGAGCGACAAACAGAGAGAAACCCAATAGTCCGTTCTAATGACTTGACACAAGACTTTGAACACTTCAGTCCAAGAGGTTGTTCGTCCTAACCCAGAAACAAACAAGCAAACAAATAGTTGTACGGAAATAAGTTACGGTGCAGTGTTAAGTAGTACACGGCGCCCGTCTCCCCCCCCCCCGTCAGTGGAGACCCGTACCGCCCCCTTGCCGAACTTCTGTGTCCGTTCCTGCATTCTGCACGGCGATCCGGCTATCCCGCGGAGATGAAGGCAGACACTTAGCCAGGATTTTCCTTGGGGGGAGGCAAATGTCAAATTCTGTCATATGCCACTGGCATATGATGAAATCTCTAGGGAAAAGCAATCTTAAGTAAGTTACCCCACATTTAGCGCACAGGAAAACATACTGTTTGCTTTTGCAACATATATATGTTTACTATTCCGTATTCGTGCGAAATTGCCAGATATCTAGTGAGGACCACTTGGCTCAGGGGGGCCTGGCCCCCATGGTCACCCCTTGGCTACGTGCCTGGCTGAGGGGATCCGAACCCCCCTCCCCTAATATTCAGGGATTTTAACATTAGGCTTATGGCAATGACTAGAAAGAATCGGTGTGAAATCACACGTGGGCCCATTCAATAATTTTCGAAAAATCTCAAGCCATGACATTTTGTCAAACACGTTCATGAACTAAGCTGTGATGTCACCCAAGTTACCTCGACAGATGCACCTTGTCGGCGCCGAGGTAAGTCTGGTAAGCAGGGTGGCCTCCATGCGAATGTAGACAATCCACCCATGGGGGCTATATATGTGCACCGTGCCCTGCAGTGCTGATATGTCGATAACTCGGGGGAGAGGCTCGCGAACGAAGCTAGGGTGTCCGCTTGCCATTTCTTAGTTACGAGACCCATGCCTCCATTTTAAGGCAATTTCTCCCGACGCAAAAGAACTTCTACATTCAGACACATCAGGTAATGAGTGTTGTAGGCTATATCACACTCTACGTCGTTTGTTCGAATACTGTTATAATCTTGAACATTTGTTGCTATGTTAGTTCGTTGCCAGATGTTCAAATATTCCATCAAATGTAACGAATGTGTAACATTTCCTACCAGAGCCTCCGTTTAACTGGATCGAGAAAACAATATCCCGCACACTTAGGATATAGGATGCACGTAGGATACACGTACAATATTCCGCGCTGCGTAAATCCAAACATATCAGTCGGATCTTAGAACGGTGGACGACTCCGTGGTCGCACCACAATAAATCCAGATGTAAAACTTCGTGATGCATTACGCCGCCTGGAACGGTTCGTTTGCCATTCTAGAAAGCGACACAATGAGTACGGAATGACCAGAAGTCTGACGTTAGCTAATGTAAGCTGAATCCGTCAGTGTCAGTAACATTAATAAGCACCGTCGTCATCACTGTGGGAGCCTATCATCTCAAACGCACCGTGTCGCTGAGTTGGCGAAAACCCGAGGTCTGCTTTCAATTAACCACACTTCATTGTGCTGGAATTGGGTAATTTGGGACATATGGTATCAGAAGACCCCCAGTGGTGCTGTGCCTGTTACTGCGCTGTGCTGATACTGTATCGGAATAACAAAGTTCTAGCAAATCACCTTTTTTATAACAACGATTAGTCAAAATGACAACTGATGAAACTTTTGACGAAACTGGCAATATCCAGGACTCATTTTGCACCAGTTGAGCCATCGCACTGTTGCGAAACTCAAGCTATTCTTTTTCTGAGTATGGCTTTTGTTTTACAACTTTGATTGCCTGTAATCGTAATGGCGTCTAAATGTTGATTGCTATGGGACAATGGCGCGTAATAATAAGTAAATCGAAGATATCGACAATTCCAGCTGCCGTACCCAAAGTAAGCAGATTACAAGTTACTCGCACGTCACCACTTCTAACACGCATACATACGACACTAATACCGATTCTTCTTGACTTGTCCCTGACATTGCAGCTATAAAGACACACATCTCTGCTTTGTTCGATTACATTTCGCAATCTCGTAGGTCTTATAGACTTGGCGAAAAGAAAACGCACTAGAAGAGGTGGAAACAGTTTTATGCCCCACCTCGTTTTTCTTGAAAATCTCGAGAACAGATCGGAGCCAGCCGCTGCTACTTTATGGAGTTTACGGCAATTTCATGGCTCGTCGATTGACGCAAAGAAATCGAAAATCGGTCAGAAATTTTTCAAGTTTGAGGCATTTAATGGCAAACATAAAGAAAACAATGGTCGTCGCAGACAAATCGAAACGTAACGAGAGGACAAGCGTTCTACATAACATTACCGTCTAGACATTATCAGCTGATGTCATCCGAGGATAACTAAAGATGATGAATGTGTCAAGAAAAAATCCAAGGTCAATGAAGGTCAAATTCGTCAAAGGTCAGGATCAACCAGCTTGTGACATGATTCAGATTTGGTTTGCATCATGTCCATTTGTATGAAATATGTGTTAAAAAATATATAGCATGTTTACGTTTTACAACAATCAAATCATGTAACTGGGTTCAGTCATTCATTGTAACCGGGTTCATTATGAATATATATATATATAAATGTTCATATATATGATATATGATAAACATATATGTACACACACACACACACACACACACACACATATATATATATATATATATATATATATATATATATATATATGTTGATCATGTTTACGTTTTACAACAATCAAATCATGTAACTCGGTTCATTAGGACGAAATAGCTTTACTGAAAACACTTGGCAGGCGTTGTCAAAGTCAATGCCTGTTGGCTTTGACAACAACCGTGGGTCAACTCCATCCAATGTCAACGTCCTCGCTTCATTTCATTTGACTCCGAGAAGGTCAGTGAACGCTGAAAGTGACTATATGTACCGATGTTGACAACCTCCATTGAAAGTACACTAAATGATGCATTTAGCGCCCTCATTTACACTCAAGCTATACTAGGATTCAGTGATACTCGAAATCTAATTTGCAGAGATAAAAAGGACGTCGTCAGCCCATGACCGAACATGACATCAATCCGAATCTCCACTCAAGACATTAAATGAATGGATATCAACATATTCCACGTTTTAACGCTCTCATGCGCACTCTTTCTCCGTTTCGTCCAAAAAGCTGTACAGAAGGGCCTGTGCGAGCCGAAAACGTGTCCAAAGTTGACCGTTTCGACCTCACTTGACATGGGAGGTGTTGACCTAGAGTCATAAAATTTGCACACAATGTAATTCTTTATGACCCTACCCTGCCCTTAAAATTTTTTGTCTTTAGCTTTTTCGTTTCCGAGATCGGAGGGGAGGGGGCACAAAAGCGTCCCTTCCAGTGGGCGTTAACGTAAAACCCCCTTCCATTGCGCGTGTTAATTGTGATCCTGAGCAACTTCACAATTATCGCACTACTTAGAACCGAGACTGGATTCCAAATGAGAAAAACACGTAACAGTAGCACGCAGAACTAGACAAGAAAGAAATAAGGAAAGTGGTGAAGTCCTGCAGCTTACACATATTTATATGCGTTAGAATGAAGTCACTGCCCAAAGTCTTGTCGCATATTGGAAGCAAGAAAGGGGAACGTTTTCGAATGTCTGTGAACCCCAAACCTCCCGCTGAAGAACCGAAAAACGATGAGCTATGTTGTTACGTTAGTAATAATCTACGTTGTTACGTTTTTGCCACACTGGGAACTGGGTCATATTGATTGTTAAGCGATGTGTGGTATGCTACTCGCGATCAGGTTATTCGCCGAAGCATTTGCTGCTGGCGTCGTTTAACAATAACACATTCCTAGCTGGCTGCTCGCATGAGAACTTTACCATGCGTGGGTCTACATTCACATTGCTCTGGAGCGACGTTTATTGCATGGTCTCGTGTCACATTCAGATTTAGCTTAGCTACCGGATTTCGTGGTTTGCCACATGCATGCATGCTCATGACTTCCAAGCCCCTCGCTGTCGAGGCCTAGCTCCCGATCGCCGGGTCCCGCTACTCACTCGTCCGCCTGAATGTCGAGGAGGTCGGCCAGCAGATGCTCACCCAGAGACGGGAACACGGCCACCTCGGAACGGTCGCAGGGCGTGCTCAACGAGGCACGAAGACGCCGGCTCTGCGGACGATGCGAACAGATAGACATCAGGAGGACGAAAACACGTGGTAGTTTTTTCGGCGGCACTTTAATGCCCGCGGGTGTCGCGACGTGCAAAGAGCCAACAACAACGTTTGGAGGCTGTGGGCAGAGATAATATCCTTGCAAGGTGACGCCGAATAGCGAATGCACGAATGCGGCAACAGCCTTGCGTACTAAAATGAGATGTGTTCAAGACAACCAGATGTTTAATACACAAGTAAATCAGCATCCTTTCAGTGGACTAGAGTTGTAGTCTTCATTCTCTTCCGATGAACTGAGCGCCAGACAGCCACTCTCACGGTGGCCGTACGGAAAAGGCCATTAAATTTTTCGCATCGTTCGGTGTCGAACATTCCCCAAACGCAGGACCCAAATATGCAAGGCGTGTAACGTTTCCCTGTCCTCTCTCTCTCTGCGGTGGGAAGAAGTCCTGTCCCTCTCTGGACTTCAGCCTGGATACGGCCGAGCGGCAGCAGCGCCAAACGACCGGCGGATGCCGCTCCCCACATGCACGGACTTTGCCAGGGACGCGGATGCCCGACGCGGAAGCGGACTTCGCGTCGGACGCGGCGGGCTCGGACGCGCGTCCGACGTCACGTGTGACGTCACGCCGGCTCGACGTCGCTCGGCGCTCGACCGACGCTCGGCCGGGCGTTTCTGCCGGCCGCAGGCGCCGCCGCACGCGTCCGATCACACGGCAATTAAGATGGCGCCGATACTGGCCGCCTGGGCGCACCGTAAAAACACGCTAGGGACAAGACAGCCTCCGCGCGGACCGCCGACCCAGGGTCCAGTCATGTATCAGTTCGAGGAAGGAGATGTCACGCATGACGGACGAGGCATGGTCCTCACACGAGCTTCATCTGTAGAGCCAAGGGAGACGATCGCGCTATCGCTCAACGAGGACTTGCGTTCCACGTTGGTACTTACGAAGACGATTTTGCGTTGAAACGTTTCGAGGTTTCCCCCACAGTCGAACGTAAATGATACAAAGATTTCTCAGAGTTTAGACGACAAAGACGGTTTAATTCACTTCTTCCGTACAGAGTCATGGGATATTATCACAATATCCAAGATGCATAGAGAAAATGCCGCAGCGGCCTCCTGCTCCTACCACCCCTTACACTCAGTCGTGTAAATGAGTGATATACAGGTAGAACATAACTAACTATAAACAAGGACAACAAAACATAATACGGGTTTCCTGTAACATACTGCTAGGAATTCAAGCGGTCATAACATGAATTGGCCGCGTATGCCGACATCCCAGGTCCAAGTCAAAGGTATACTTAAGGTATACCTTTGTAAAAGGTATACCATTCGAGCTATGGTCGAATGGATCGCATCGGATGGATCCACCAGACCACCGTTCCTCGAGCCTCGTTTTTCGCGGCATGGCACGTAATGTGATATCACGGAATCTAAAGCAAACATACAACCGTAACAATCGCAAAAATGCGTCGAATGTATATTCACATCATCATTCAACGTGTCCGATAACCACAAGCCCGCATTGAAGGGGATTGAGAAATCCGTGTCGGTCGCAAAACGGCCTTCTATCAAGTTGCAAATAATCATTTTAGGCGGAGTATGGAGACAGCATGTACGCTCTTGATGTATCGATTCAACAGCGATTTGCAATTCACTGAAGTACCACGCACCAGTAAGTCATTCTCACCGCTCCAATTTTCGAGCAGCGGCCTGGGCGCAGCCAGCATACGAAAGCCGCCTTCCAGTCTCTCCCGGCCGGCGCCAGCGGGGCCCCGCGGCTGCGCCTATCGAGCGCGCACCTACCGCCCACAATATCGGCCTCTCACGAGGACGGGGCGGCGCTGCGTCAGAGACGACGCCGCGCCGTCAACGCTCTCCCGATGCCCGACCGCCGCGGAAGGATGCGGCCGTCGCCGGGCTGAGGTATGAACGTTCCCAAGCGCCGGGAACACTGACCTGCCTGGCCTCGGCGCCCGGGTACTCCTCCAGAGTCGGCATGCTTTTGATCCGGAACCGCAGAGCGGCGGCCGTGGTTTTATCTGCGACAATGGCGCGCACAGGTCAGCCGCGAGACACACCATCAGGCGTATCAGACGGACTGAAGGAAGTCGTGCATCACATTGGGGTCGGGGTCAGCGGCGCGTAAACTAAAGACGGGAGCTGACGTGCGGTTGGCACAGCTCTCCACGAGACATGCAGGGTGGGAAATGTCTGCTTATGCAACTGAACTGTGATGTCTAAACGTTTCGTTCGAACTGCATCTAACCCGATTCGTATTTATGTCCTTTCAAAGCGAATATTTCAACGAAAGGCCATTCTGAGACAATCTTGCTTAATTTTTTATCACCAGAATCCATTCTAGGTTTTGCTTTTTGGTCGTGGCCTACTGATTTCAAAAAACAATGTCAAGAGCAATTTGTTGAAAAGCAAATTTCTAACAGAAGAATGACGGTAACAATCCCCAGAACCAGCACTTGAGAAAAGAGGAAGGTGAGGTTATGGTAAGCAGCCTCCAGATCATTACTAAGCTGATTGTCAGCTAAGATAAAAATCTGGAATGGGATCGCGTCCCCAGGATCTCCGCTCGGCGTGTGCGATGTAATAAAATAAAAGAGAATGCAGTCGACGCTACCATACCCCATGGGGCACGTTAGACGACGAAAGTTGCGTGAAAGTTCTGTAAACCGGAAATCGCTCGGATTGAGTCCAACTTAAACAGCGATGGGCGATAGTTATGTAAATGTCGCCACTGTCAGGTGATAGAGCATCAACCTGAGGCACTGCCTGATGGGCGGATCATGAGGAAGCATCAAGGAAAGCCTGTGCCACTCGCAACAGCACCGGCAGCTTAGCACCACCATATTCATGAGCACGTTCATTTTCTCATCTATCCAGAGCTTGAGATGAGGTCGGAGGATACTTGTGAGTCATTGAGGAGAGTGAAAATGCGTGGAAAGTGCCGCCAGTGCATCATCTGGCCATCTCCATCGTTCGACAGACCTGGCCGACTGGCCGCGCGGACAAATGTTTCGGAGTCATGGTCTTTGGAAGCATGACACACTGCTTTCGACGCGTGAAGTGTGCGTCTCTCGACAGCTGTCATACATGCAAAAAATTCCTCACTTTTGTAACCTACATTCAGTTCTCTTTCACCTGTTTCGTTCTCTCCCATTTCTCACGTTTTCATGTCGTTCTACTTGATACCCAACTCTTAAGCGAGTCCACATTGTTTCGTTATTGAACCAAAGCTATCAAAGTCTTTTCATAAGGATTATTTACAAAGATTCGTATGTCTGCGGGTGAGAAATTCATTGGTAGCGCCATCATCATCATCATCACCATCTCTCTCTTTCCCCCCTCTCTCTCTTTCTCTTCATTTTAACCATTCCCTTCCTAAACCAAATCACTGCATCGTGATCATCGACAGGACGGCTGCAGCGATCGATAACGAACTCCTTTCGTGATATCCCTTTCTTCTCAATTAGCTGGTATCTCAAGCCTGGTTGCAGTCTTTTGCTGGCAGCTGTGATTGGATGGCTACCTGCTGTCACGTTTTTGTCATAAATTTTTACCCAGTTCATAACCGAGTGTTTTATCATGCATGCTCTCGTTATCACATGCCATATTTTCCACGTGAAGAAAAGCCATATGGCAAAGTTCATCAAATGAAGTCGATGATACCGTTGAGCTGCCGTTAAAAATGACCAGTGTTTTTTGCCATCAAAATGAAGACAATGGCAAGAGTGACCGAGAACGCAGATGACTGCTTACTGTGACTGTATCCAAGATAACCAGACTGTGGTGAAGAGTTTTACGGTCAGGCTTTGTTTAACGAACGGTACCCAAACAAAAAATACACAGTCTGTTTAATCAACACGCTCCTTTGCAGTTATTTGCAACGACCTCTGAAGAAAACGGTCGTTTGTACTTCATGCAGCGAGAGCGTCGAAAATGTCTTCATTCTCGTGGATCTAGCCATAATGCATGCAGAGGCACTTAGGTATTCTGCAGTGTTTCGGGCATCTTGCGACAACGTATGCAAAATCGTTCACGATATCCCACATCATCCCGGGCTGTTTGCAATCTGAAAAGCTGCTGGAGGTGCAGTGGCGCTGGTGCAACATTATCAACACACAATGCGGCGGGACGGGGCCATATGACGAAATGACGCGTGTCCCGTCGTATGAAAAGCAGTCAAATGGCCTTAACCGACACCGAATCAAACCTTTGGCCATGCTGGACTTCAGACAAAGGAACGAGGAAAGCCCACCGTCAGATCCTGCGCTCAGTAGAAGATCCTTATCAGCCTTCTATTGCACCTTATTTTTATCACAGATTGCAATAAAAACTTCGGGCCCAAGCCTCCAGGTCCCCTTCCGAAGAGCGAACCTTGTTTCCATCCCCCTGACAGAGGCTTTAGAGTGGGATGTCGTCCAGCCGGCGGCTTACCTGGCTCTGTTCACGGTATTCTGCTAAAAACGGACAAAGACACACAACGCGCCTCCCGCAGCACCTTGCTCCTAAGTCGACAATGGTCGTCACTGTTCAAAGGTGCGCAAAAAAATCTGCGACGGACAAACCTTTCGTGGATTCGACCACGAAGCTCGGGCGCGATCGGTCTCACAATGACACGCTTCAAGCACGTCGTTCCCAGACCCTCCACCGAAGACGACGAACAAACGCGTTTGTCTTGGACACTCAACACAGCCCAAAATGCAGGCATCTGAGAAACGAGCCACGAGAGGGCGACGTGACCTCCTCCCTGAGGCCGCAGTATACTGGCATGGTGCCCGCCATAGGAGCGCGGCCCATCATAACTCCAAGACTGTTTACGGCACCAGATGGCAGTGGTAGAACACCCCGAGAGCTTCGCCAGGTTATCCGGAGTCTCCAGAAAAACAGAAACGGCAGACTGCGGGGAAACGCGTGCAG
Organism: Capitulum mitella; assembly: GCA_030062745.1. Lineage (NCBI taxonomy): Eukaryota > Metazoa > Arthropoda > Thecostraca > Pollicipedomorpha > Pollicipedidae > Capitulum > Capitulum mitella. The sequence goes on along the minus strand of CP099843.1, from coordinate 14,506,943 downwards.
CGTGAACAGCGTCCGTTTCCAGGAACAAGCCGCCCGCGATCAGTTCCATGTTGGCGACTGGGGACGAAGTGAAGCGCGCTTTCTTGTTCATGGACCGGCCGGATACCGTTCAGACTTGGGAAGCCAGCTCTGCCGATTACATCGCGGGAATCTAAAAACAGCTAGCGGCCAAGAACATAGGCCACAAAGTCCGGGCAAGTTTATAGACTGGATAACTCACAGGTGCCGACGTCATGTGAGCTGTATGCATCCCGACTCCTCGAAGCTGCGTGACGCGGTGAGATGTTTCAAATGGCTTCGTTACCTTGCTGCACAAGCTTGGAGAGAAGCGGCGCAAACGACTGCTGAAGAGCTTCTCATTGCGACAGGGAACTATGGGCCCCAGCAACTACGCGACGCAAACGAGACTGGGAGAGGTACTCCGGAAAGAGCTCCGACTATTCACTGCCTTGAAATGGATGTTGAAATGGCGAGGAGCCATAAAGAAGCAGCTTCACGTTTCCGGAACTGAACTGTTTACATTGTTTCGTCGCCACCTCGCCCCTCAGGAAAAATCCTTGGAGATTGGGCACTACGTCGGATAGGCCTAAACAGAACCGCTACACAGCTACACACAGCGTTCATTCATGCTCAGCTCTCAAGCGATTTGGTGACTGTGAGCGCTTCCCCCAGCCATCTGCGGGTCGTTGCTCGTTACAGCTCTTCATTAAGCGTGCGGTGGCCACGTCCGCCCACTGGCGCTACAAAAACGGCTCGCGAGCTCCACCTCCTGGGCAGGGTCCTCTCTACAGCTGACCCGCTGTACCCGGGTCCACGAATATCGCTGCCACGGAGCCGCTCTTGCCTCGTCTCTCCTCCCACCCAAGGGCCCGGCACCGCTCCCTCGAACGGGTCTCGACCCCCTGCGGTGCTCCTCTCGACGCCTGGGGGCGCGCGCGCCGCCGGGTCACGTGACCCGTCCGCGGTGCGCCGCCGTCCGTGACGAAGTGCGCCGTGACGCGCCCCGCCAGGCAGTCGTCAGCCGGCCAAACTGGCCCGGAGACCGGCGCGGTCACGATTCAGGGGCGCCGCGGCCGCCACCGGCCCGCTCAGTGAAGGCCGGCTTTTGAAGATGGACGGCCACCCTGTGGTCTGGGCGGGGCCGCAGCGTCCCGCGCGTCAGCCTGGTCCGGTCTTCAGACGGGCGACGTCCTCCCAGCGACGACGGTTCGGGTCCCTCTGTGGTAGGCGCTGGGGCACGGGAATAAGATACGAGGTAACGATGGACACGCCCTGTGCCCAGAAATGGCAGTTTGTTAAAAACAACTGATTTGTACTTTCGCCTTTACGAAGGCGGTGACAGTATTCTTGGTGTTTCCGACTGCACATTTTTCGGCACGTAAGGAATAAGCCTTCAGTTACCTGTGACGACCGCGACAAGGACAAGGCATGTATTAGCGAGCGACGCTGGCGCAGATGCAGACCCAGCGTGACCATCGAGATGGGTAGTAGTTTCGCTGCCACTGACAGTGAATGCGTCCTCTGCGGACGGATTCCTGCACCTCGTTTTTCAAATGTGCATTTGTGATTAATCGAAGGGAGACACACACTGTCAAAGGAGGGAAACCCATCATTTGCAACTCTTAGAACATGTTTACGTAGCAGAACATGTTAGAACATGAACATGTTACGTAAAAAAGTTTGGATGAGCAAATTACTCGGTATCAAATGAGCTCCTGGCAGCGGTACCCCGCTTAGCAAGCTGCTGCAAACGACTCCTCCAAACGTGGTCGCCGTCGGAAAGGTGACGAGACGTCCATATGTAACCCGTGAGACCCACCCGGAACACGCCGGGCGGAGGCGTGTCCGGGAACGGAGACAGGCGTCCGGGGCGAAACTGCGCAGCTCAATCTGGAGCGGTGTGGCCCGGCCAGCAAAAACACTGATCAACAGTGCTCGTGCGTGAAAAGAGGAGTTGCCGGCGGGCGACGCGATCGGCGCTTTTAATTGGGAGCTGGGCCGACACGGGCCACCGGAGCAAGCCATCGAAGCGGCTCTGAGGTCCGAACACGCCTGGCAATAACGGTCCCATTACACAAATCCCACAAATAATCGGCGCCCCATTACCAGGCTGCCATAAACTGCAGGCGATGATTCGTTACCGTGAGCGGCGCACGGCGAATGGGCCGGGTCAGAGGTGCAGACGCAGGGCGGCCGCTCCGGCGCAGGGAAACCGGGACCCGGCAGACTTATTTTGGGAACCAGCGGAGACTCTCCGGATCGGAGAGGTTTATTACCGCCCGTGCCCCTCATCTCTTAGCTTATGAGCATGCTTAACTCTTCCTTTTCACTGATGGAACGACGGTAGGTGAGCATTGAGCAGATCCCCTCAGACTCGTGGCTCAGTGCCTCTGGTTGGATTGTAATCTCTTGCTCGTAAACATATTTATTTATCAGTTTCACTAATAAATTTGCAAAACGGCGATGGGTGGGAAGCGAATGGGTTACGTTCACAGTCTCAGTTAAGCGTTGCTTATTTGTGAACTAATTCCTGAAACCTGAGAGCAGCACGTTTTCAGGGGACCTGCGGGCCCGGTCACCCCGTCGTTCCAGTTTTCGCACGAGATACCGCCGCTCTCCAATATCCAGCCGAGAGGAGATGACGCCGGTCTCCAGTATCCAGCCGAGAGGAGATACCAGCGGTCTCCATCGTCCAGCCGAGAGGAAATGACGCCGTTCTCTAATATTCAACTGAGAGCGAGATACCGTCGGTCTCCAATATCCAGCTGATAGTAGGCACCGCCAGTCTGTAATATCCAGTCAAGCAAGAGATTCCATCGGTCTCCAGTCTCCAGCCGAGCAGGAGATACCACTGGTCTCAGATATCCAACCGACGCTGAGGCGGAGAATTTTTAACGATGGATCGGTGGCGCGGGCCCATTCTGGCTTATGCAGAGCAGGTTTAATGATGTCGCTGCTACGTCTACCTGTTATGTTAATGCGGCCTCGCGGGTTGTGGAAATGAAATTAACTTGGACGTAGGCAAAACAAGAGATACGTTTCAGGATGAATTCATTTGGGTACATCAGCGCACACTTGAGACTCCTTTTATTTTTATATTTTGCTTTCTCCTCTTGTAGCAAACATGAAAGGTGCAAGCAAATGGTACTATTAACGTAGGAGGAGGGAGCGGGAACAGGGAAGCCATGGCCATCTGCCCCCTTTTGGGAAATTTGACAGTAGCCCTATGCGGAAAAACGTCTTTGGCCTTTCACTTTTTCTGGATGCTCCTACGTCCTCGGGAACATTGATAACGCCTTGCATTTGGTCAACGTCTCCTCTCGCGAAATTTTGCCCGACAGGTGATGCATAAGCTTGTGATAATCTTGATTTGTAAGTAGAAGATAACCATGCAAAACGAAGAATCATTTAGAGCTATCATTCCCGCAAAAGACTTGATTGGAAAGTCTGTCACATTATGGTCACAAATGCAGCGTCTGAAGGTCAAAAACTGTCCCTCGTCAATACCAACACCGATCCCAGATTTTCTCCTGTGACCCTGTTCTGCTGAGACATTGGTTTGTACTCTGGTATTCTCAGCTCAAGATGTCAAAAGACGATGACATCTGTCAACAGCAGCGAGCGATTTTCGTCCCCCTGCGCCGTTTACCTGACGCTCTGGCCGGTGGAGAGCGACCAAATACCTCTGATGTACCGCCAAGCCCAAACCACGGCCATGACTGGACCTGAGAATACTCTCAAGTTTTGGCTTAAGAAGCGCAGGTTCCCAGGATCAAACGTATGACGACCATCACTGATTGGCCACTTTAGGAGGGGTGACGACAGTCCTTTCAGTAGCAGAATAAAGCTGCACAGGGAGCGCACTCTGATATCACATTGGAGTGCGAGGCCCTATTGCTAACGACCTAGCCCTTTGTGCCGGGCGATTATTTCACAGAGTCTATGACCAGCAACGTACCGGCTTCATTCCACGTGGCCCATCATTTTCCTACAGACGCGAAAAAAATGTCTTTCAGGACCCCTGCAAGGTCTCAGCAGCGCAGACCTTGGCCTCCAGTCACGGCCTGACCTAACTTTTCCAGCCAGCGGTGGACAAGAAGCAACATGTTTGTTCTCGCGGGGTAAGCCCCTCCAAAACCTTGCCTGTGACGGAGGACACCGCGAAATTACCGCCAGATTGTGTTGCGCCGTTCTCGGACTGCACCTTTCTTAGAAGTCCACGGAGTGTTGTGCCCTTAACACCAAGCGTGCTCCCGTAACTCTTCAACGAGCTCCCCATCACCCCAAACGCCTTCTCACTCCACAATTCACACGCTTCTCAATCGCTTCTCACGTATTCTCCGCCACTTAACGTGTACTCCTGATGACTTAACGTTCATGCGTACTCTCACCACTCAACGTCTGCTCTCATTCTTTCACTCGCGCTCCCTAGCCTTGACACGGACTTCCCATCACTTCACATGTGATCCTCACTATTCCATAACCGTTCTCACTCCTCACTTCACACGCAACCCAAATCGCTCACACATACTCTTCGTCACTCAGTGTGTACTCCTAATCACTTCACACATACTCCCTGCCACCAAACGCTTACTCCGCGTCATTTCACACATACCTGCCACGATTCTAGATGTTTTTTTTTTTAAATATTGTAACACGTGCTTTCCGACACTTCACACGTCGCTCTTGTCGATGTTCACGAACTTCCCGCTACCGGGTCACGTGCTCCCTCTCTACACCTCTGCATCCCTCCACGCCACTGGGTGCGCATCACACCTCCGAGTGTAGCTTTTTGCATATGTCCGTTTTTTGTCTGCTGCTCATTAACCGACCAGCGAGGCCAAAAAACAGCTCCCCAGGAACGGGCCACCAACCAGCGTGCCCACACCGCATCTCAGCACTTACCAGCGCACGGCCGGCCCACTTGCACGCCCACGACGCCATTCTTCCTGCGCACGGACGCCATGGGAGCGGCCGGGACGGGAGCGGCGCCGCGGCGGCCACGCAGCCTTGACGGAGCCGGCGGCCGGCGGCCGGCCGCGGCCTGTTCTCTGCGCTGCCGGGTCCGGCACTGGACGGCGGCCTGGCCGGCCGGCGCGCGCGCCTCCCGGCTGCAGCACAGCTGCGACCCGGCGCCGTCGGAGCGCCACGGAGAGCGTCGCGGCCTCGTCCGCTGCCCGGCCGGCCGGGCGGCGGCCGCGGAGCCGAACGGTGCCGGAGAAGGGTTTTCTGCTGTGTTGAGAGGTGTGCTGCACGATTGCTTCGCGCCTGGCCAGAGATTTCGTGGGAGGGACCATTGGTATCTTTAGGGCCCAGCGCTTGGAAGTTCGGAAAATCTCGCAACGCACGTTGCGATAAGCGGCGTGGGCTCAAAATCCGAGAGAGCTGAATGCGCCAAACGTGATTTCTCGGGCAGGCTTCGTGAAACCCGTTACGGCACAGAGTACGGCGCTCGTGAGCTTTCTGTGGACATCCGGCGGTCTGATATGCTGATGTACAGACTATTGACATGAGTGATGCCATTATAGCATGTTGTACATATTGCTGGGCTTTGTAACGTCACCCTATCTACTTCACAAGATCGGTCCCCATTCCACCTGCCTTGAAGCCTGAGATGCACCGACGTCTTCAGGTCATTCCAGGCTGAAAACGGTAATCTGATTGTGCTTTACGAAATCCCTAGTTGGTTTTATAAACGTCAAGTCATTCTAATACGTTCTATGTCATGTCAAGAAGACATAGGTGAGGAACCCGGCGTTTTAACTTTATTCATGAGCAGAAGATAAGCCTTAGGAGGTCAAAGCCGCGGAAACATTTTGAGCGATGCCACTTGTTTAGGACTGACGACGACCAGCACATTGCCGCCAGGTTTTTCGAGTCCATTGTCTGTCACTCATCTCACCCAGCAGGGGCTGTCCACCAACTCACGTCACCTCGCCCCCTCGTGACGGTGCCGATGCGTCCATCTCCGCGATCACATGGCGGATTCCTGCGCCTAGATCGAGCGAGATAGGTGGAACCGTCGGAACCATCCATCACCGCGCAGTAAAAAGCGCGCCGCCGGCCGCCGGACGCGTCCCGGCTGCGGTTCCTGCCTGCGTCCGGCGGTCTGACGGCGTGTCGACTCCCCCCGGCATGTACCGCATGACAGGACCGCCTCCCGGACCTGTACCGCGTGACAACAGACCGCCTCCAGGACATGTACCGCGTGACAGACGACCAACGCTGACCACGAACGATATCGTTGTTCAAGGCAGACGGCACCGGGCACTGCTTGACCGAATGGCCATTTTCGCCGACCACGTATCATTGTTATGTTCTGTGGGATCATTGCAAGATTAGGTTAAGATGGAAAAGTGACGATTATTCGGAGAAAAATATGTCAACTCAGTAAATTAGCTTCAGATGAGGCCATGGATTGGGAAGGGGATGCCTGAACCTCCTGGCATGTTTCCCCGAAACCACAATATGGGCCTCACGAAACGAGCTCTACAAAAAGGCCTCTATTGGAACCCATAGGAAAGAACTTCACAGAAGTGCTTTCACAGAATGGAGGGCCAATTTCGCGCAAAGGTCTCCAGAAAGTGTTTTAAACTGAATTTCACGGAAGAGTATCGAAAGACTGGGCTCCGCAGTCTTTCCTATGGACTGACAGTCTGTAGGAGAGGTGATCGAATTCGGGTGTGAGAAGCAATGAAATAACTGCTCCGGTGGTGTAATGACTATGTACTCTTTTTCAATGATTTTATTTCAGTCCTTTAACTTAAAACGGAAACTCTGTGTCTTGGGGCGTCAAATTAACCCACGAGCTCCTGACGTTTGACTCTGGTTACGCATTGGATTGTCACAATGGTCTGCCGTGTCGACATATTTCTCCTTACCGTTTCGCTAAATAAGGCATTTGGTGACAGCTCATATTTGGCGAGACAAATTAACCAAGAAATCAAAGAAATATGTAATGCAAGCTTGGAGATTCTTGTTCCTTAAATTTGCTTTCCTAACAGATTTGTGCTACTCCAATTGAGCGGAGTCCACTCTGAGTCTGACTCCAGTTTTGACTGATGTCAGAGCCGATACCAAGGGAGTTGACTCCGACTAATTACTTTTATGTTTTGCATGCATAGACCACTTTTCACATTCGCCAGCATATCAGTCATGCTGCTGGATGTGACCAAGCTCTTTCGGGCTTGAAGCACATGGATGTCGACTGGGTAGACGCAATGTTGTGGTGGACGTTACAGGTGGCTAGGACCTTTCCACATCCAGTTGCTAAGTTGCTAGCTAGTGGCATTAGCCATGTCTTTGTTCCTGGCAAAGTGCAGAGCCCAAAAATAAACTGCATGTTTATTCTAAGCTGCAGTGCTGTTTCTAACCAACTGGTTATTCCTTTCCAGACGAGCCATGCTCATGGACAAACATGATAACATAAGGCTGTAATGCAGGTTAATATTAAACTTGTTGCTGTTTGCCAGCCTTCCGATATATGGCTGAATGTCTCTACACACACACACACACACATATATGTATATATATATATATATATGTATATATATATATATATATATATGTGTACACATATATATGTATATACGGTATATATATATATATATATATATATATATATATATATATATATATATAAGGCTGCATATCGTAAAGTTGTTGCGTTGACCACACATAACCTGTAATTGGAGTCGGCTCTCACCCTGACTCGCAGTCAGGGTAATAGTTAACTTGACTCTGATTCTAATTGCACTAGTTTTCAAGATAATCGACTCAATTCTGGTTCGATCGACTTTTGGCTGACTCTTGAGTCGACTCTGGCGCAGAGTCAGACTCAAACACAAGTCCGTGATTCCTGCCTCCAATGCCAGAAAATAATCAATTGCTCACAAATTGCAATGTTTGCTCCTTGTGTTCTCTTTCTAGAGCATAAAAAGACTAAATAGATGTTGGCCAAGAAGGCGAAATGGCCTAAGCTATTTGCATACATAGAAGGCGAAATGACCTCAGCTGTCTGCATGCATAAGACACGAGCCATTTCTTGACAGCGATTTTCCAATGGTGTCATAGTCTATTGAGGCATCACCCAGGCCCTGGAGCAAAGTGGTCAGATTTATGGTTGGCCATCTGATCAGACAAAGGGTATCATTACCATTAAATCAGTAGACAGAAGCTAGCTCGGGGCATCGTACAAGCCGGCGATTGCATTGGCCTCAAGCAGAATTTTCGTACCTGGCACACTTCATCACGAAGCAGAACTGCAGATATGGGTTAGTCAGTCGCGCGCGATCTCTCTCTCTCTCTCTCTCTCTCTCTCTCTCTCTCTCTCTCTCTCTCTACCCTCACTTCTCCCAGACACCTCTATTGCGACCGAGTAATATCCCTCGGCACCGTGCATGACACGTTGCAGAGTTTTTGCTCTAATTAGTGCATTAGCACTTGGCGGTGAACGACCATTAATCAGCGGGCCGCCCGTGGGCCGGCCGTGACAGCGGCGGCCGCCGCCGACACTCTCAATGGAACTAGCGCCGCGGCGGCGTGCCGAGCAAAGGGCCTCCCGCACCGCAACAGTCAGTGGCGTCAGCGACCTGCCGGCACGGGCGCAGGAAGCGAAGGGGGAGCAGGGACCAGGGGAGCAGCTGCCCCTATCTTTTTTGAAATTGAACGTTGGCCCTACGGGCGTCGACTGGAAAGAACTGACCCAAAATGGTTCTTTGCCCCCCCCCCAACCACCGGCCCCCAACTGTGGCGGAGTTCCCGCGCCCCTGCCTGCCGGACCGTGGCACTGGGCAGCGTCAGCAACCTGCCAGACCACGGCAACGAGTGGCGTCAGCGACCTGCCGGACCGTGGCACTGAGTGACGTCAGCGACCCGCCGGACTAGGGCACTAAGTGACGTCAACGACCTGCCGGACCGTGGCACGTCACCCAGTCTCTCTCAAGTGTAAATACGCTGATTAGGGAGGCTCGACCTACCCAGTCACTGTGACGCGGTACGGCGACAGGTCACCTGGCGTAAGCGTTGTGGAGGGAAATTAAGGTAATCAGGCATGTAAAAAAAGTTAAAAATTGAAATTCCGCCCTCAGTTCATTTTTTCTGCATGATTTTTTTTTCTTGTCAGGAACATTTCGCACAAGAAGTGTTTCGTATTTTACATTTCGTATTTCACCTGACGTAACAGATTATTGGGCTTGAGACTCCCCTACAACTACCCAAAATTGATGGCCTGCCAATCTCTGAGGTGATAGGTCGTTGGCCCTAATTGCCCCATATCCTATGGAAGTGTACGTACATGGTCTAGCATAACGACCTCTGTTTGTTCGTCTGTCTTTCTGTCGGCAAATCTTTGCTCCGGCCCAGGGCCCAAACGGATTGGGGGATCGGTACGTGCGGTGCACCGTTCAAAAGGTCTCACGCGCCACCAGAAAATCCGCTAATTTTCGTCGCGCTGCCACACGTCGTTGGCACGTGCCGAGTGCTTCAGTCGTGATTTTTAGCCATAGGGATAACATGTAAAACGGGAAACGCGAACAGCGCCACACATCGTTTCGATTCCGAGTTTTCTCGGCAGCCGCGGGTCGGATCGCCTCGAGACGCGCCAGCGAGAAACGAGCATTGATCGGGCAATCTTGCGGCACACAGCACGTTTCAATGCGCGTGGCGCGTGCCACGTGCAAGCGACGGCAATGTGGAAAAGCTGTTTTTGGGCATTTTTGAGGATTGGGTGTGGTGCTGGCGATTCAGAGATCGTTGCGACGCAGAAAAAGCATCACGGTGTCGCTTCGTGTACTGTCTTTCGTTCGTATCGGCAGTCCAAAGGCTTCGCCCCACGGTTCGGGCGCCAAGCCGTCTGGAAGCGGACAATGCACTCATTCTCGAACCCCTTATCGATTCCACTTCAACAGCGCATGGAGGCCATCGACTTTTTTGCGACGAAAATCGCATCGACGTTGAGCCCCTTCTTTTGAGCTCCATATCAGCACAAAGTCATAAAATTTTATTTAATTTGTCCGTAATAGGCCTGTAATATTTGCTGATAAAGTCTTGCACGTCTTACCGTGAACTCATCGGGGAGAAGAATAGCATGCTGGCTACAGTCAAGATACCTTTACTTTCAGGCTGCAGTCACTAGTTCGGTTCACGGCCACATAAAATGAATAGCGCTCGCGCGGTTCAAAACTTAGGATCCGCTAAGCGAAAACTTCGGCAAATTTCGTTGTAAAAATACTTTTGATTTCAGAGGGCTGTCTTGGCCATCCAGGGGCAGTAACTAGAAATGAATACCCTTGTAAAAAAAAGTGGAACAGCACATTGCACAGAGCCCTGTGCACGCTGAAGAAGAATGTGGGTGCACCGTTGATAGGCAAAGAGCAAAACGACTATTTCCCATGTTTTTTGCCTTTTGTGTCGGATGCCGAAATAGTCACTAACATAAAACCATCAAAATGGAATGGAAAATAAAACCAAGTGAATTTAAAAACGGAGTTTGTCATGCACAGGAATATTCGGCAAGACGCACGTTACCGTCATTTACGACAATCCGCGTCCCAAAGCTCAAAACCAGCTGAAGATCTCAAAGGTCAGACTGCTTTGAAGCCGATACCATTGGAAACTGGGCTATTCAGTTGCTGCACGAAGTCAGGCATGCCGGATCTAAAACCATCGTCGGTTTTAGGCCTGGAAGTCCTATGTTCAATGGTCATATCATCAATGGTGCGCTAGCCCGGATGGTTCTCTATCTCCGTAATGGCACATTATTGCAGAAAAGAGCCACCATTGCATTTACTATTACGACGTTAACCCTATGGGATGATCAGCGATAAGTTTCAAATATTTAGAAATGGAGTCGGGCCATGCAGATTTTTTGCCGATTCGTTTCACGCTACGGGCTTCAGAGCAAATGCTGAAATTATAAACTGGGGCCTCCCCCACGCATCGTGGTCAGTTGAAAGCTTAGACAAATAATTCAATGGTGCTGGAAGCAGGGCGACAGTGCTATTAAATGCGCCTTAAGTGTTCACGTGTTAAAACATCGAAGAGGCAACTTTGTTAAAGCGCCAAACATGGTGGACCGACTTTTTTGGCTGCTTGCAAGGAGGCCAACTTTTGAATGACTCTTGACAGGTTACCAGACGACAGATGGCCATTTTTATCAGGCTACTTGGACTAACTTATCCTTAGAGATCTAACGTTTAAACTGTTCTTTAACCAGCTGCTAAGTTTTCGTGTCGCGATCTACAACTTTTGCAAATTTTGTACGGTGCACCTGGCTCGACTGTACGCGCGTAATGTATGCCATTCCTTTTTTATCCATTCTTTGAGTCGGAATTAGGTGAGCATGTCTGTGACCCATCTATAATAAATGCTTGTATGAAATAATGAATAAATGAGTGAAGAAATAGGTGGACAGATAAGTAAATAAATGCGAATAAATAGGTCCATCGTTTCGTTAGACAAAGATACATGCGATGGGGAGGGATATTTGCCTCGTTTTTTTCACTTTTTATGGATATTCAGCACGGATGGGAGCGAAGGGAGCTGTCGCCCCTTCCTCATACAAAATGTAGGGTCCCTTTGACCCCTTTGAGAGCCTACAGAACTCTCAAATATCTGAAGGGGTGCGCCTGAGGCCATACCAAGCCTTCCATGTTGCTATAGGAGGCCCGTTGGAGACCCCTTGAGGTCATAGGGGCCCCGTTGATGTCAAAGGAGGCCTCCTTGTACTGTAGAAGGCTAATGCAAATGCTTAGGCCCCTTTTTAGGCCATGAGAGGCCACCTCAGTAGTTTTTTGGTGGAGATCTCCCTTGGCTTAAAGAGCAGGCACGGATTCCAGGGGGGTGGGGGCGATCGAAAGAGGCCTGAGAAGCGTGCACAGGGGCCCTGAAATTGCCGAAAAGTCTTTTGTAACTGCCAGAAGGCCTGCGAGACGGCAAAAATATGTTCCAGAAAAGACAAAGGGGCACTTAGCACAACACTGGTTTCAATGGGACTGCTAGAGAGGGGCTTTTGAGACCGTTAACTAGTAGTATCTAGCAATAGGGGTTCCTGAGACGACCAAAGGGGCCTCTGAAACTGCTTAACGTGAAGACATCCAGACGCCTCCTGAAACGGCCAAAGGAGCTGGAGTATTGCCAGAGGCACCTCTGTCACGGCAGAGAGAGACTTATAGAGGGTCTTTGTTACCACCTAAGGGGCTTTTTGGATGGCAAAAACTTGCCAGGGACAACAGGAGGGAACCCAAGACGGCTGACGTGCTCCTGAGGCTGTCAGATGGGTCTATGTAACTGCCCGAGGTGTCCCTGAAACTGCCAAAGGGGCGCCTGAGACGTCCCGGGGGATAAGTGGAACTATAAAAGGAACCTGAGACCACTAGAGCGCCCAAACACGGCAGACGACCCGAGACCACGAAAAATGCCTCTGTAAGTGCAACAGGGGATCTAACCTAAGCTAACAAAAAAGTCCCCACCAACTACAAGGGGTGGAGGGGCTCTAGGATCAGATACAGACACAACATTCCAAACAGAGGGAGGGACGCAGCCGCCTAAAATCCCACCGTTTTTGTCATATTCCGGGCTCTTTGTAGGAAAGCGCTTCGCAAAATTTTTTCTGATAAGGCGACACGCTAGTTTTTCTGTCACTTTATATGGTAAATAATGCGAAACTGCGTCACATGTTTCCCCTTGGACCCGAGCAGACCAAAGTTTTTTATACCTGAAGAGAAAAAATGGGGGGGAGTGGCCGAGAGGGGCCCCGCCCTGACCATTCTCCCATGTTTGTGGCGAAATCCTGGATCCTCCCGTGCTAAGGAGGCTCTCTTGGGGTGAGGAGGCTCCCCTTCTAAGGATCCTTTCCGCCCCCTTGGTCGATTCCTGACTATGTGCCTGATCTTCAGACAGTCGTGTATTTCGACGGAGGATTTTGGGATCTGAAACCAGCGAGAGAGTCTGCACTCAGTTTTCGAGCCGTTAGGTAACGACGTGTCCCATTTTCACCAAACCCTGGATCTGTTCCTATTAACCCTGTTCCCGGAAGGCTAGACGATATGGCCAATTCCCGACGGGTGGGGGCCGGATTCGACCCCCCCCCCCTGAGCTCTCGAGAACTGCACATTCGATTTCGTCGCAACAAACGGCAATCGATTTGTCATGACGTAAGCTACACTTAAGAAAGACGTTTTCACAATTTTTAAAGGGGTGGATACAGGGGGGGGGAAAAAATGTCAAAATGGGGGCATTTTTGGACTTCTTGCAACTCCGTTGCTTAAGGACCGATTGCGATGGTTGGTTGGTTATTCGGGCTTAAGGGGATTTCGATGAAATTGGCATGAATCGAGAGATGGATGGGACTTTTACCCTTGACACACACCTTTGAAATTTTGAGAAGATTCATAAGCGTTCACAGGGTTTCAAAAATAGGAGGATTAGTTTTTCAGCAACTGAATGAACAAAAATGATGAAAGCACTTTTTTGGTTTCCGCAAGTCATGTTATGCTAAAAAAGTACAAATCGTGTTACAATGTTGGTATAATGATAGCATAGGCGGTACCAGGGACATGAAGAAGGGGGAACTGTCGTGTCATGTTTTTCAGATCAACTTATGATCTTTGACCTTAAATGACCGTCAGTGACCTGGGATCACTTGGAATGATCTCGTGTCCATTTAATACTATATGGAAACGTTTTCAGTCATTTGAATTCATACTATTTCAAAAATTCCATTTTACGGTTCCCGTGATATAGGGTATGCGCACCGACATTTTAGGTCAAAGCTCCGTGACCCGGCCTGATAAGAAGCTAAAACGTGGTACACAAGTAGAGGGTACCTTTCTACGGCATATATATATATATATATATATATATATATATATATATATATATATATACTGGGTTTGGCATTTGAAAAAAGCGCCGAAATCATTACTATACAAGCAAATTTTGACCTTTGACCTCGACCTGACCTTGTAAAGTCAGGTCAAACTGACCTCAGATAAACAAAACTGTACCCGTATGTTGCCAAGTATTTAGATATGCATCCATATAAATGTTAAAGTTCTACCTGAAAACGCGATTTTTGGCAGTCATTTTCCTTTTACCCTCAGCTGGGCCAAAAAAGGCCTAAGGTGCCTCCCAAAAACATTGCCTGACTCCGTCCCTGAGCAAGGCAGAATTTCAAAGTTTTGTCACAGTACGTAGCAAGAACAGCTGGGAAAAGTCACCAAGTTTCGTGAAGCTGCGTTAAAACCCTGGATTTGGCAAGCAAAAAACCTGAGTGGGGTGGATTCAGCCCCCGCTGCCAGGAATAGGGTTAATTATCGACCATCAAGTGCATTCGAAGCTTTTAGAGGCAGCACATGCTGTGCAAACTTGTGTCCGTCCCTGTCAGCAGAAAAAAAACCCTGTTGATAAGGAAAACGCCACGAACGGAAGCTGAACTAGCAAGCATTGACATCTAGGGGCGATTGAATGACTTATAAGCATTGCTATTTATCGCTAGATGTCGCGCAAAAACCTTGATAAAAAATGCGCTCCTTAAACAAGAGGCTCCGGCCATAGATGCTCGTGGGTCGCGCGTGATTGAGCGTATTTGAACGTAGTTTAGCCATCACACCGGGCATCGAACTTCGTATATTCCAGTGAAGCCGTGGTGGTTCGTTTCACTTCAGTTCGGGGTTATCGCTGAGGGTCGTGGGGTCGTTTGGCGGTCGTCCACGGCGCCGGCGCTTATCATGCCCTGCGTTCAGCCTGGAAAGGTGAGTGCTTGCCGCGCGTGCGCGTGGAGGTTCAGATATCTTGAGGACTTCTGAAGGCCGTCAGTTGCTCCACTACCGGCGGGGAGGTGTGGTCGTGCCACGACTTGTCACGGTTCGCACTGTCGGTGAAGCGTTGGCGCCAAGTACGTGGCATGGTAAGCGAGATTGTAAACCAGCTTCACGTCATTTGGTAGAAAAAGAACGGTGTTATCAACGGTGGGGCAGTAGAAAACTGTTTTTAGCGATTTCTAAATGACTGTGATTTTTTTGCTTCTCAATTTTTATTTCATTGTAGCTATAGGTTATGGAATTCAGAAATATCAGTGGATTTTTGCACATGATGGAACGTTCACAAACCATTTCTGATGGTAGGTTTCCTGCAGTTATTGTGATATGCTGCCTGTTGCATAAATTGTGTAAAACATGCTTGTGGTGGGGATGGGCTATTGGGATTGAAACTAAGTTAAAAAGATAGAAGCTTGTTAAGAAGATGCATATTTCCTTAGTCAAGAACCCTTAAAGGTAGATGTTTTGTTATTCAAAAATGTGAATTATGAAAAAGAAGCATTTTGTACTTAAAAAAATGTTTCAGGTTTTGCAGTGCTGAAAGAACATTATTTTGTTGTGAAATTTTGCTCATAACCACTGTTGCAGGATGGCCCACATTATTCAGGATTTGCATGAGCAGGAAACATTTATTAAAATATTTGGACCACTTGGACACAAAAAATGCTTCATATTCTTCAGGACTGAAGCAGAGTTAATGAAGATACAAAATATGGTGGGATAAATTGCAGTCCTTTGGCCTCATGTACCTGTGGATTTTGTGGCTTACATGTTGTTTGTGGAAACATTAAAGTATTTTGGATCTGATTTGTGTAATATTTACAAGAAATGATATTTGCAAGTCTGTTGAGGCCATGAGCAGCTTGTCTGCATGACATAGGCATATTTCATTGTTTTTTTTACCCTTTAAACTTGCCATTTAATCCTTTCAGATGGCAAAGGATGATGCGCTTGATGCAAAGATCGAGGAGTGGCTGTTATGGGACAAGGTATGGTTTTTGAACTTGCGACATGGTTTGAAATCACTGTGTAATAGTTGAGTGTTTTTTTCACAGCAGTAAGTTTTGTCTTGCTGCTTGATATCATGAATATCCACACTGCCCAAATGCGATGGGATCAGCCCTGTGTCATTGATTGCTCAGCATGGGTGTGGCTCAGATGATGAAGCCAGTTTTTCTTGATGCAATAGACAGTGATTAGGCTTCTGCTGTGAAGTGTTTGTCCAGTAGCCAAATGTGTGTGATGCAATCAGAATGAGTGGATGACATCAGCCTAGAGTTCATTTCCTGCCTTGTGCGGGATTGCACTGCTCGTTGTAATAGCATAACTCCACTCTGTGTAATAGCCCACTGCTCTCTTTGGGATCGGTTGCTGCAGACCGCGCCTGAAGTTCCGTATAGATGACCGCCGAGCTGTGTAGGCTCGAACCGTGCCGAGCGGAGGTGTGCCTGGGCAGAGCAGGCGGAGCCGGTGACGTGCACCCGGAGCGGGCGGCCCGTGGTTACTGTACCCATGGCGACCAGTGAACAATAGTGACCATGCCGCGAACTCGTCCCTCTCAGTTCCCGGACATCTGCACGTCTGCCGGCTGTGAACCTCTCCCTGCCAGGCCCTTCGACGTCTTCGTGCTGTGAACCATCCCGTCAGATCCCTTGCCACGTGGGCGTCTCCCGCCGTGAACTCCGGTCCCGGAGCTGACCGCCGGCCGGCCGCGCGCCGACAGAACGAGAAGACCCGGTCGGAGATCGCCGGCCTGCGGGAGGCGGCCGACTGGACGCAGCTGGCTGCGCTGCTGCAGCGCCGGCTCACGTTCGGCACGGCCGGCCTGCGCGGCCGCATGGGTGCCGGCTACAGTCGCATGAACGACCTGGTGATCGTGCAGACCACACAGGGCCTGGTTGGCTACCTGCTGGAAGCCGTGCCGGACGCCGCCAAGCGCGGCGTCGTTGTTGGATACGACGGCCGCCACCACAGCCGCAGGTCAGAGATGGTCGGATGTGAGGTCAGTGAGGTCACCGAATCCGCAGGTCAATGGTGGGCGAATGTGAGGTCGTGGGGTCACTACAGCCAAAGGTTTAGTGGGCAGGTGTGAGGTCAGTGGGGCCATCGGATCCACAGTTCAGTGATGGGTGGATGTAGGGTCAGTGGCATCACCGCATCCGCAGATCATTGGTGGGTGGCTGTGGGGTCAGTGAGGTCACCACAGCCACAGACCAGTGGTGTGCAAGGTGTGAGGTCAGTGGGGTCACCACAGCCGCCGGCCAGTGGCGGACAGGATGTGAAGTCAGTGAGGTCATGACAGTCTTGGGCCAATGCTGGGCGGGGCGTGAGGCCAGTGGGGTCAGCACTGCCATATGTTGGTGCTGGGCGGGTTGGGAGGTCAGTGGGGTCACCACAGCCGTAGGCCATTGCTAGACAGTGGGTGAGGTCAGTGGGGTCACCACAGCCGCAGGTCATTGCTGGGTTTATCAACGCTGGGTATGTCGACTGCAGTTGGCTGCTCAGGCGATAGATTGCCGCGGCCTGGTGTCTGCGAAAGCATTTAAAATTCCCGGCGAATGGCCCTTGAAAGGCCGCCATTCAGTGACAGTCCTCCATTCCGCTTCTTCGGGAAAATTCCGTCGGTTCTCCGTGGCATCCGCACGGATCTAATTAGGGCCGTTCAGGACGGTGAACAGGAATTTTCCGTCACCGTCGGCGGCGCGGCCGGCAGCCGGTTTGGTCGACTGGAGCGCACGTCTGCCGGTGCGTGCCGCGCGCAGATCGGGTGATTTTCCACTGGCATCCGACGGACGCGCGGCGTCGGTCGGCTGCGTGTGGACTAGCGGACCGACGGCCCTTCCCGGTCACGCCTCTGTGTGGCGGCGCACGGTCGTGACGTCCTGTTACGGTGCGCGGACCTGGCACGACGTCCGGACGGGACCGGTGGTGACCGGACTGGACATCCGGCCCATTGACGGGCGTGTTCTGCCGGCAACCGCGTGTTGGACTGCATGCCCCTGTGTTTTGTGCGACTCCTCTGATCGCGCGGAAAACGACAGTATTGGCTCACAGTTTCTGTATTCTTTGCTGCACATGGTGAAGTGCCGGCATTGAATAAGCGCACTTTTTGCAAATGCGGGGATAAGTTATGCTTAGATCTCGTCTGCTCTACCAGAACGGTCCAGATGCAAGGTCCACTGCCCATAGCACACATCGTTCATTTTACCATGCGGCTCATTTATTTGCGTTAAAACGGTGCCATGTGCTAAACGTATCGGTCGGACTGTAAGCATCCAGCGCGCACCGCGTGCTTTCGACGATCGCCAGATATTTGGGACTGAAGCCAAGGTCAGGCGGGTCGGCTGGAAGCCAGAAGTGTCCGGCTGGCGTCTGGCCGTGACCGTCTGGCTCTGTTCCGTTCTCCATCTGGGCATGTGCGGCGGCCGAACCGCGAGCCACGTGTACGGATCATGATTGCCAGTTGTGTTTACGGCGGCGCGGTGGTGCGGGACGCCAAACCATGGTCCGATGTGTGGCATTGGACGCGTCAGCTGGGTGGGTGGTGGCGAGGGGGGACGAACCGAAGAGGATTTTAGCGACAACAGACCGTGGTCCGGCGTTAAACACCAGACACCCCGATGGCGGGACTGGCGGGGAGGGCTGGAGACGCCGGTGTCGGTGCTCTCGGCAGCGTCACTCCCCTGCCCGGCCTCAGGCCCGGCCGGCGGCCGCTGCCGTGCGGCCATCTCCGACGCTGGACCGCCTCGCTCCGGCCGACGGCCGCCGGCCGCCGGGCCGCGAGGAATCGATGCGTGGGTTCGATGTCGCTCTGGGCTCGTGGCAGACACGCGATGGCGCCGTCAGCTGTTTTGTCCTGACTGATCCCTGCTGTCCAGGGACAGTTTGGTGGGATTTTTGGCCTCGCTCTGTCGCCTGCCGCGGTGCTCAGCCGCGGTGGCACCGTGTCCGATTGTTTGGATTATATTGGTGTCAGACGTGGTAAGACTTCCCGACTTCTTCGTCGTCGGCGGGGACGTGTTGGCACGACTCGTCACTGACGACGCCCAGCGGCCGGTGAGCCGACCGGCCGGCACAGGGCGTGGGTGGTTCCAACGGAGGCGGTGTGACATTCTCTTCTCGGCGTGTGACGGTACGTTTACGTTCCTCGGCTTTCGGTGTCGTTTGGCGCCGTTGAGAATTTCTGGACAGATTAGACGCTTACGGTCTGTGCTGGCGGCACGACGTGGTCATGCGTCACCCGTCACCCGTCGTTCAGGGCCAGTGTGCTGCAGTTCTTTACCACCGGCCGGCCGGGAGTCGGTCGATGTGTATCTAGCATCGACTTTATTCCGATTCCGCCTTTTTTGTTGGCTCCGGTGAGCTATCGCACGAGTAATGCCGTGCGGAATCATTGTCGGAGACCTTAACATTTTCACACCTTCAAGTGTCCGGATTTACTCCTATCGCCAGCGGCGCCGTAATCGTATCGGCGTTTGTCTCTTTCTGCGCACAGTGTTGCCTATAGCACGTCACCTCGTTAACGCTGCTTACGCCATACCCATCCTGTCAGCTTGCAGTCCTGCATGTGTATATGTGTTGTCGGCTGCCTGTTCAGCCATGCGGACAGTTGAATCTCGGTACAACTTGTCAAGCACATTTATGTCATGGGAGAACGCAGCCCGCCAGTGAGTGGTATCTCAACTCTTCGTTACACTGATAGACTGCTTTATGAGCTGTGCGAAAAGCGTGTGTTTTCCGGCCTATTCGTCCGGTCAGGGTAGCAGGACGGAGACGCCGCTGTCTGTCCGCTGTTCTGTGGAGACGGCCCGGTCAGGATAGCAGGACGGAGACGCCGCTGTCTGTCCGCTGTTATGTGGAGACGGCCCGGTCAGGGTAGCAGGACGGAGACGCCGCTGTCTGTCCGCTGTTCTGTGGAGACGGCCCGGTCAGGATAGCAGGACGGAGACGCCACTCGTTCCCTCGCGCCGTGCAAAGGGTACGTGGCTTATCGGCCGCCGGTACGTTGTTGACCTTGTATACCGGAACTGTTATCAGTACACCGGCTGGCGACCGTCTGACCACGCTTGCATCAGTGTACGAATGAGCGGGGAGAGGGGAGGGAGGGGGACATTATGGCATGGCACGCGTACCGTACGAAACATGGACCCGACGGCCATCAGGCACGAGTTTTGGGGTCTAGTTGTGGTCGTGGTTCTAGTTCGGGGAGCGAGGCTGTAGCTGGTCAGTTTTGGTTGGATGCATGATGTTTTTTGAACGTTACGCGAGTGGTCAGCGGTCCCTGAGTACTGGAGTGAGCCAATGCTGCCATTACCTGAATGGTGCGTCACTGTGGGTGTGCATGAATCTTCGCTCTTCTCTCGTCTTCAGTTCTTCACCTCAGAAACATAACGCTGTCGTTTGATGTGACGCAACCACATCACCGCCTTTTTGGCAGTTTCAAATAGTTCATTGATGCCGGGGACATTTGTGAATTCAGCGCGCTGTTGAATTATTTCCTCGCGCTTTTTATGGTGGCTCGGTGCTATCCAAGCTTGTGCATCGGTTCCATAACTGTTTCCTCGCGAATAATTTAACGCTACCTGTGATTCGCCCTCTTTGTCCGCCTGCGTCTTTTTACGAAGATCCGCCGAACCTGTTGTGCACGATCACCGGCTGCACACCATCAGTGTCCAGCGTCTTGCGCTCGGGGACTGCTAACCGTGCAGCAGTGTGCGCGGTGTGATGTGCAGAGCGCCCGTCAGATGGCGCTGGCTGCTCTCTGCCGGCTCCTAGAGACACCAGTGGACCGACTGCTGGCCGTGCCGCCCCCGCACCCGGCACCGCTGCAGCTCTGGTTCACTGGCGCTCAGACTGGGCTCTGTTTCACCGCGTCCAGTTCAGCTGCGTCCAGCTGGACTTCCGAGCCAGAAGTCCAGCTGAACTGGACCACACGGTTACAGTCGGAAGTTCCAACTGTAACCGTATGGTTTTATGCCTTGCCGGAACGGACCGGCACTGCGTGCGTCCGTGTCGATTCTTGGGCGTGCTGTGCCATGACTCCGTCCCCTCCCGTGCTCAGTTGTCCCCGTTCTGGGCTTGCGACTCTGTGATTGCTGCGACTGTGGCTCTGTGGACTCTAGCCGTTTATGGCTGACCATGGCCGCACTACTATCTGTTATTGATCTGTGGCTGGCTGTGTCCTAGTCTCACTGACCCCGCTGTCACTGGTTTCCCTCCTTGGTCACGCTAATCTCTGCAGTGGTTTCCCGACTGGCTGCGTCCCCCCCCCCCCCCAGCTGACCCTGCCGTCCCTGGGCCGGCTGATATCTGCCGTGGCTTGCTGGCTGACCCTTGGTCCCGCTGTGCCGCAGGTTCGCTGAGCTGACGGCCGCCATCCTGCTGCACCAGGGTGTGCGCGTCTGGCTGTTCAGCCGCATCTGTCCCACGCCGTGGGTGGCGTTCGGCTGCAAATACTACGGCGCCGCGGCGGGCATCATGATCACCGCCTCGCACAACCCGAAACAGGACAACGGCTACAAGGTGTACTGGTCGAACGGTGCGCAGGTGAGCGGCTGCGGCCGGCTGGCTGCTAGGCTTGTGACCCGTTTAGCGATGATGCGACTTGACGCGGCGCTGGCTAGGCTCACTTACTGTGGTGATCGCCACCATCGAACGGGCGCTGTCCTCGGGGGAGAGCTGTTGTTTCCTGCGCGCCGCGTCTGTTTGGCCTGCCGTCGCCGTTGCGGTTTGCCCTCCGGCCAAGTTTAGTCCGGTGCCGAACGGCCTGTCTGGTGCCGCCGTGATTCTCGCCTCGTTTGGTGTGTGGGCTCTACATCGCCGTCTTCCCCCCCCCCCTCCACGGACCCCTGCCTGACCACCGTCCGTGGTCTCCGCCACAGATCATCCCGCCGCACGACCGTGGCATCCAGCGGGCGATCGAGGCGCACCTGGAGCCGTGGCCGAGCTCCTGGGACGTCTCGGTGCTGTCGTCGGCGGCCGACCCGGGCCCCGAGCTGACGCCGGCCTACCTGCGCCTGCTGGCGGCCGCCGCCCCGTACCCGGCCCAGCACGCCGCCTGCCCGGTCCGCTTCACCGTCACGGCCATGCACGGCGTCTCGCACCCGTACATGGTGCAGGCGTTCGAGGCGTGCGGCTTCCAGGTGCGCGCCCGGCCCTGGAGCTGATGAGGTGTGTCGTGTGTGGCCGATGTTTGTGCATGGTGCGTTGCTGGTTGGCTTTTAGCCGCTCAGTAAGTCGGAAGGGCATTTGCTGGATGCGGCCTCCATCGGAAAGGATAGTGTATGGTCGTGTTTAGTTTTAGACGGCTCTGTACGCGGTAATGGGTGCCGAGGACAGCGAGAGACA
Organism: Capitulum mitella; assembly: GCA_030062745.1. Lineage (NCBI taxonomy): Eukaryota > Metazoa > Arthropoda > Thecostraca > Pollicipedomorpha > Pollicipedidae > Capitulum > Capitulum mitella. Next base: position 14,484,777 of record CP099843.1, on the reverse strand, counting down.
CCGGCCGAGTGTAACTGACGGCGCCGGCGTCTGTGTGCCGCCGCAGCCGTTCGTGCCGGTGGTGGAGCAGATGGAGGCGGACCCGGAGTTCCCCACGGTCACCTTTCCCAATCCGGAGGAGGGCAAGTCGGCGCTGAACCTGTCCATGGCCGCCGCCGACGCCGCCGGCAGCACGGTCATCCTGGCCAACGACCCGGACGCTGACCGCCTGGCGGTGGCCGAGAAACAGTCCAGGTACGTTCCGCTGCCGGTAGGTGGCGTGGAGTGCAGTTCCCCGTTATCCTCTTGCGTTCGGCGTCCTAACTTGTGCTCGATTCTGGACTAGTGAGTGAGATAGTGCTATAGAGGTGTAGTGATGTGACGTGTAATGGGGCACATCTTTTTGCCCATAAACGTCAGTCTTTTGGAAACAGTCATAGTTGACCTGTTACTCATACTCATACTCGGGCAAAAGGTGGCTAAAACCGGTTTTCATGGGCCAGAACTGCGTTTTCCTCACATGCACTGGCGTAGCTTTTTTGGCGGTTATCCTGTGGTCACCGTACACGTACATTGTCCCTGAAAGCTCATTTGTTGCATTATTTCGCCCTGCAACTGCTTAAGGGTTCGTCATTGAGGCAAGGCAAAATGAACACTGGCATGGAGGAGAACGTCTCTTGATGAACGCAACATAGCTTCCATAGCTGTAGTCATAGCCACGATACCGGTAGCAAAATGGAAAGGAAATTCTTGGTTTAGGATAATTGATTTCCTTGAAGTCCCGAGTCGAACATCATTAAACCACTCCTCTGCGTCGTCTCACACCTCAAAAAGGAGGCTACATGCATTGTTTACTAGGTGAAGGAAGCTGGCAACGCTGAGGAACGGACACTTGGCGAGGGATCGCTAAATGTCAAGTGACATATGAATGATTCGCGGAGCATGGTGCCATTATATTTTTCATCCAGTCGCTGAAATTGGGTATAGTAGTGTTTCATTATGCATGTCAGACGTTATTCTTTGGGTCCAGGGTTAGACGTCATTGTTGCCCTTTTTGTGGCGTAACAGTGCTCGTGTGGAATCGGTAATAAATATTTCAGTTCATAACCAGAATTACTCGTTTTATGTATGGCTGTTATGAAAGCCGGCGTGGGATCAGCAGATTTCGGGAAACCCAATGCATCTGTGCTGAGTTAAATAATGAAAATAGTGCGCCGCTTGTGATCAGCCCTCGTTTCACACTGTGGCATTTTACAAGTACAACTGGGAAGACGCGGTGTACAGTCTGGTGGAGAGCGAGGCGTACTTCGTTGCTTCTTGCATCACTATTTTCTCTTTATGCATTTCGCAATACGAAAGGATTGTATTGCGAATTGGGCGATCTTTTTCAGTCTCATGCTTGCGAAGAATTGCAACTTTGCAACGGCATGTGCGCCCATGTGCACGCTGACATAACTGGGCGGTTGAAAAATACACGAGAGATTTCTTTTTCTTTGGGATGAAACGCACTACGCCTCCGTCCTCGTTTGTTGCCAAGCAACAATCATTGTGAGAAGCCACGGTGGCAGTTGGAGACAGAATGCCATGCTCTCCCTTCCTGGCCACAGGCTGGGTCCTACTTTCGGACGGCCGCGGCGGCGCCACATTCTCACATGAACCCTGTTTTCCGGCTGTGGATTTCTTTTTTTCCGTATCCCATCGGCGATTTATTCAAAGAAAAGAGTCACTCAAAACAGATCATGCAGATGTTTCGCCCTTCACAATTAGGATATGATTTGCCCCTATTTAGAAGAAAATCGGTCCGTATGCCTCGCACCGAAGTCACACGCTGGTAGCGTACACAGTTGACCAATCATATGTTTCATCTCGGTTTTTCTCGTTTTGTATGCAATCAAAGGCAAGTGTGGATCGATCAGCGTTAACCAGAGCTTGCACGTATCCGAACGCTGACTTAATATTTACTTGGCTAGAAGAAACTACTTCAGTCGTCTGTTGGATCACGGCTGTCCTGTCGCATCTTCAGAATCAAATCCTTGAATAATGTTTTTTCATCCAGCACAAATCTTCAACTCCTGATATATCGAAAACCCTCTCAGTCACAGACCACAGCCTAAAGCAATAGTGCAGCGACACAGGAAATGAATCAGGGTTTCCGTTTCGGTTTTGCACAAGGCACAGTCTGCGTTTGTTTCCGTAAACTTCGCTATAAACCGTTTGTTATTAATGTTCGGTGTAGTGGCTTGTCCTGAAACCATATTAATTTGTAATTTCTTGAACAGCTGCCGTGCCTCCAATGAACAACAGGCTAATCTGTGCTTTCATTCCGGTCCTTATTCCATTTCATTTCCGCCTTAGATGGCTCCCGTGAAGCCGAACAGTGATGGCTCAGTAAAGTCTTGTAAACGGCCTGCCCACTCTTAGAGAGCAACTGTTCGACGGCCTGGGGTCGACACGGTCCCATGGGCACCAGCGTGCTCCGCCTCCCGAAGGGTCGCCTTACCGCTCTAGCCAGACCGTGAAAGGCTATCGTGAACGGTACTGAAAAGTCGGAGTTGAATTCACCAAAGGACGTAATAGTTTCCATCTGGACGAAACAAATTGCATACAACTCGGCTTCCTGTCTCAAACAGGATTGTATTCCAAAACGGTACTGTTATGTTTATCTCAGATGACAAATGTAGTGGTTGGTTATATAAATCATCTATCGTTAAATCGTTACAACATGCTTTCAGAGTCCCAGCACATAAGAACGTCATTTCAGAATATGTTGCCATCGCACAATGCGTTACCTGACCTGCCTCCCAAATGCCTCACACTTCTGGTCCCTGTAATCAACAGTCCTTCGAATCGGTAGCCATTTAAATCTAAAAGTATGTTCCAAAAGGCATGCTGCGTATGGTTCTCTTCATTCTGTGGATTTCGCTTGAAATTTATGCAGGTTGGGGGACTGGGAATCGCTCCCACCCTCCTGAGATCTGCCAGTCTTCTAGTCCTATTAAGAATAGCTTCAACGAAAACTTCCAATGTCAACTCCCTTTTTCATATGTGCAAAGGGATAAAAAAACGTCATTGGCACCTCCAGCAGAGCAGCAGAGGGATACTTGACCGCTTTTCTTTGTCTTGAATTTAATTTTCGAGGTACGTACTTTCAGTAATAACTTCTTATTCGTTTGATAGACTCAAGGCATGTTTAAAAACCGTTTCGGAGCCATGATGGATTCTGCCTCTCAAACGTGGGTTGATTGGGTAGGAGATATCTACACTCTTTTCGGTTAATTTTTTGCTCTTTTTAGCCTTCTTGACAGGCGCAGGACGTTGAAATTTTGATGAAATGTGTGAAAAGGATACGTAAGAAAAGCCGCCGAATTTTAACACAATTGCGCAAACGGTTTCGCTTTGGTTCCGGGGAAACTAAGGGAGAATGGGTGGGGGCGAATCTTCCCTGCGGATAGGGTTGACAGGTGACAGATGATTGTTCCACCGCAGCTCGTGGCCCGCTCACCTTCGATCGCTAGTGGCTGCATCAACCACGATATTTCAAACATGAAGCAGTTATTCCGAGCATTGGGGTAGGCCGAGTGTATCTTACTTCCTCTAGCGGGCGGGGGGGGGGGATCAAATTGAGCGGCTGGCCCTGCTCGGCAATAAGCTTTCTACTGGCTAATGGCTTCGCCAATGGGAGGCACCAAATCGTCCAGCTGTTGCCGGAATAGCTACATTGCATTTGCATTCGCATTTCGTTAGCTGCAGAGCTCTGTTGCCCGCGTAACCAGTCCGTGAGGGATGTTCCCGCTCTTAGACCTTTTCCATTCGTGTTTCCGAACTGCTGCATCACAGCCGTCACGTTTAAGCTTGCAATTCTTTGGGCTCAGAATAACGAAATGGGTTGATAAGCATCCTTTTATATTGGAATATATGTACTCTGAACAACCTTGGCTCAAACATGTTGGCAAACCGGTACATGCCACATGACTGGCGAAAGGACTCGCACGCTACCAGTGCATCATGTAATTGTCGTCGCTCTGCAGCGCCGTTGGCGTGCGCTGCGCGCTTCAGGGAACATTTCTGGCCTATAAAAATCACGTGCAACGGAAAGAACGAACATTGTCAAACACCGCCGAAGTTTCGGCGAGTTTGATCGACTGAAGCGAAATTTCAACGGGTAATCTCATGGCGCGTACCCCTTTCCAGTGCGCTCATCACGTGCCTCGCCGGAGCAGTGACAGTGGAACTAAATCGTTTCTGAGTGTTTTTGAAGATTTGGTATGGCGCGGACGATTCAGAGATCGCTGCGACTAGGGAAAGGCGCCACAGTGCAGTTCATTATACGGCCTTTCGTTTGTGCCAAGAGCAAAACGCCTTAGGCCCACGGTTTGGTTGCTTCACCACCTGGAAGGGGGTCATGCACTCATTCTTTTATCTGCACTGAGCTTTCATGCGCTTAACGATTCCACTTCAGCATCGAACATAGGCTATAAGCTTTTCGCAACAGAAATTGTACCCCCGTGTAGCCCGTTGTTTTGTATTTCATACAACCCAAAAAATGATCGCATTTTACCGTCGTTCAGCTACAATAAGTCCTTGTGTAAATTTCGGACGCGGATTTTTCGGAAAAAGGATCACGTGCCGGCTTCAGTCGTTTTGTAAATGTACAGCCAAATAGACCACTTCGCGCTTACACGACCCAAAATAAGGGATCTACATTAGTTAAAAATATGCTACATTTCTTTCTCAGAGTAATTGGTTTCAGCAAACTGTCGCGCCCACCCGGGGACAGAGTGACTGGAAATGGATATCGCCTCAAAGGAAATTGAAAAGGACATCTCATAGTGCCATGCACGCGCAGAAGCACTGTGTTCATGTGACGTGTTACGGGGCAAACAGCAAAAGGGACATTTTCGACGGTTTTTACTTTCAGTGTCAGACCTAGAACCGAATTTTGATATGATCGAAACGACATTCAAAGTTTAATTGTGTGCATTTGCACATGGCTCCTGTCAAACACAGGAGTGTGAGGCAGCAAGCGCCTTACTCTGATTTGAGAGGAACAGCTGTTAGACCGAAATGTATACTGCTTCCCAACTGATAATGATGTAAATAGGGAAGTTTATGGGTTCTCGTAAACCTGGGTAAACGAAGTAAGCGGCGAGCCGGAACACATTTCCAGTTCCATAAATTAAGCTGTCCGACGCTTGAAGCATTTTGCCAGCGCGCTCCTTCAGCCTTGACGAGTAATGGCCGGACGTGTACTTTTGGCGGCTGCTACCGTTTCATTAACCGTTTCATTAATTTATTTCAACATCCGTCCAACGCTCCTGGTTCCCACTGTGCCTTGCACCTTCACACCGCCGCGTTGCTAAATCACACCTCCGCTCGGATAGCGTTTCCTGCGTGCCGTAATTCGGGTCCATATTATCGGCCATTTTAGTCGTACTAGCCCTGTATCAGCGTCAGCATGTGCAAAATGGATTAAAGGGAGATCGGTAAACCGGGGCGGATCCAAGGTGTCCTGATCATGGCCCACCTTTGCCCGATATACCCTTATACATCCGTCATGAAACGTGCACAGTCGGATGCATTTTATCACCGGATGACTGCACTACCATGCACTAGCACTACCACTGCACATACTGCACACTACTACACTTTCTGTTTCTGTACCAGGAAAACGAGCAACGCATAGCCAAAGGACGGCGAAGTAGGGAGCAAGCTTCTGCGAAATTGAGGCATTTCGTTTTATTGTAAGTGATTGGACCCGCTCCAACCAGATCTGATCCGATCCGATCTGGTCCCGTCCCGCCCGACCAGACCTGATGGTCTGGCATTAACCGGCCTGACCTGACTCAGCCCACTCGGTCCTACTCCCGCGTAACCCCACGCCACGCCGCCTCACTTTACCTCACCCTTCTCCGCGCCGCCCCGCCCGACCTAACTGGACACATTGTGTCTGACTGCCTGTCCCAGCCCGGCCAAACCCCTGTACGGGATTAAATCCCGGCAACCGTCAGATGTTTTCGAAGAAATCCGGACATCGATTCGGTTTTTATATATTGCGTCAAACCCTGGTGTTGTTGAGCGCCAGGGTTTTTAGGTTAAGGATACCCTGTGGGTTAGATGAACATTAGTCTGAAAATGAATACCCTCATGGGCTGCTGTTTAGTAACGCATTACTGAGCACTCCAAGCTCTCAGAAGGCAACGCACGGTGCAGTCACACCGTAAGGGCCATCATCACCATCACCATCATCTATTTCCTTTGGTGTGCACATAGACGTCTTTTATGACCCAGGCGTTATTGACAGCGCATCCATAAACCAACTCGAGATCACAGTAGTCTAAGAGAACTGAAGTGGCAAGACTGGAACCGACACCCTTGATTACAAGGATAAAAAGCTTCCGAAGTATGATTGTAGCATCGCAATAAAATAAACTAAAATACGTCAGTCACCGCGATAAAAAAAAAACGTTGCGTTCGTCACATCCCTGGTCATTCGGCGCAGGTTACTCTCTCGCTGTGACGTGACTGACGGACAGGCTTCTGGGAAACGTGATGGCGTGTTACGCTGTTTCAGAGAGAAGTGGCTGGGTACTAAATCACGCAGTTGTAATGGACTGCTGTATGTGCAGGTAACACAAATCTATTCCGAACTCCGACAATAGTTGTGAAAATCGGGCACTGAAAAAGCTGATAGGCCCGAAGGCCTGTCCCTAAGGCCCTACAACGGGAAGCACATCTCACCACGTGCTTGAAGCTGTTTGATGTGCTGATGAGCAAATTTACTTCTCCCAACACTCATCAGTCACATTACTCAGAATGTTTTTTTCTTCTGTATTAAGTAAATGTCTGTATCATTCGATGACCTTTGATAAAACACATTTATTTCAATTTGGAACATGTGCCAGCCCTTAAGCATACTAGAAAAGCAGCAGATCTTCAAGTGATACTTAAGAGCTTTAGCATCTGACATCAGTTTTGGGCGTAGTCGGTATTCGGTGATCTTTGCCTGCACGTGAAAGTTTGTAATAGCAGGATGCGCTCAGTGACTCTTCCTAGAGCTCCCTGGTGTTGGAAATTACAGTGTGTGTAAGCAGTAACTAGTCGCAAAGATTTATCCGTCATTGTATTATCATTTTTTGGGGGGCGGGGTCTTGCAGCATCGCATTTTGTACGAACAGTCGTATCTTTGAGGTATTTTGGGTCGATTAGGTGTTTCACTTGTTCCGTGGAACGGATTTTTCAGGAACCTCTTAGCATTTCATGCACACATGTCTTTTCTACGTAACCACCGTGCATTCTGTTGTCTGCGCCGGGACTGAAATCAAATGCCACGCCTGAAAGGTTGTGACATCATTCTCTGGCGTGAATAATGATTCAATAATGAAATAATGAATAGAAATAATGAATAATCTCTGGCGTGAATAATTCATCATTCTCTTGTGACCTGACCATGCCACTTCCTTTCACTATGTCCAGCGTCGAGGATCAGCGGGAATTGCCGCTGCTGAAAAGGTCACTGCACACCTTGTGCCGGGCCCATGACAGCGTGACTGCCTTGTGGGCCCGGCTAGGATTAGGTCCGCGTGTCCTGTCCTGGCCGGTTCGCCGCGCCTGTCGCCGCTGCACGTCTGTCGACGCGCGCACTGGACCGTCGAAAACCGGCCCAGACCTACACGCCGCGCTGTAGCCGTGACATTTGCGAAAACCTGCAGTACCGTCTGGCCTTGGAGGGAGCTATTTTGAGACCGCATGTGGCTCAGCAGCTATTTGTAGACCACTGTACCTGTTCTGCAACAAGCAGCCTTGATAAGTCCCCGGCAAGCCGGGGCTTAATGCACGGCTTTCACGTTCTGTCGTTGGCATCGCACTTCAACAGTAACGCGCTTGGGAAAGTATGATTCATGCCTTTTTTCTTGTCGGGTATGTCTTTTTCACGTCGGACATGCTGAGATCAAGTATCTGATAAGCCACACGAAAGCGGTCGCTCCATACGGTATGTGATATGATCACCAATGCTACCTAATCGTTGTGGGCAGGCCTGGTCGTTTGGTATTATGTCATATGATTGTCGTTGCCACGTATGCTTTAACCAACTCGTCTTGCGTTTACCGTGTTTCTGGGCCTTAATTTTATAGTTAAATCTCGCGGGGCGAGGAAAAAAGAGTTGTGTAGCCTACTTATTGATCGCTCTTGGGCCGGATATTGTTGGTAACAGGTTCTTATAAGTAAAGGGAAATGAGACCCAGGGATTAAAATATACGTTTAAGGTCAACATATTCTCATACACCATATCAGTGGCGCAACCAGAGTCGTAAAGGAAAGACAAAGCTAAATGTATCCTTTTTTGTTCTCCGCATTGTTGCTGTTTGCAGGGATCGCGAACGACCCATTGTGACGTATTCTGTATTTTGCGAACCACAGAATACAAATGAACTCGTAAGGCGGTACCCGAAATCAGTCGCGGGAAATTGCATCTTGATTACTTGTGCTGCGTGCAGAAATGTTCATATCGGTGCGCATGTTGTGTCTGCGTACATTTAGGAGTATGAGAAGCTGACATTATGTTGACATGATGGTTACAGTGTACATTGCGTCATACATCAGCGTCGTAGCTAAGAACCCTACATGCCGGGCATTGTGTGTCAGCCTCCTGCCTTTGTGCTTGCATGCACTGGTGCGGTGCATAACGAGTGCAAAATAATAGTTATCTTGACCCGATATGCATTTTCTTTGAGCGAGCATTTATGAATGGCAGTAGCAGGATTCTGAAAGGGGAGGGGGTCAAATGTCGCGCATTTATCATTCCTATTTACTGTTCTGTTAACGGTGCCGTGCTGGTGAGCACGTTTTATGGACGCCAAGTAAGGTTCCCTTGGATCGACTCCTGCAGTATGTACCATGATGCCAGAACGCTTATCGTTCACGTACATATAAGTCGGAATATAGTGAACAGTCTCCCGTGGAATCGTATTGTATGGATGTTAAATTCATGACATGGTCAGCTGATCGCCCTTTTTTGGTCCCCTCGTGTCATAATTCCGCCTTTATGCGTAGACGTAAAAATATGTGGAGTAAGCGATAGAAACTGCTATTATATCTCTACTTGATGTAATTTGATTTAAGTAGATCATTAATGTTGTATTTGCTATTTGCTGTTGCTGATGTTTTTATTGCCTCCTGTTGCTCGCTTACTTGCCGTCAAACAGTATAATGTATATGTCCGAAGGCATGAAGTGGACAGGTGCATTGACAACAAAATGGTTACCTCATGCTCATAAAATCGAGTAGACCACGTCGACAGCGCAGCATCGAGAATGACGAAAACGGCTGGACATGCCGCCCAATAACGCCTCCTGAACCGGTTTCGCATGAAGGTTCGGATTTCGCATCCACCCACAGTGGATGCGAAAATAGGGTAAGGAAAAATCATCGAGGTTCATGATTTTGTCTCAAATCATTCAGAAACGGCGTGTGAAAAGTCTTTATTGGTGCTTCCTATGTCTTCCGCCCGAAATAGCGTCAACCTCTCAGCCTGGTTTTGTTCAGGACCCCCGAGGTTTTCTGGACATAATGCAGAAAAGGCCAAGAATCGTGAAATTTTCAGCAGCTGTGGGTGAATGTTCGTGCACCCGATGACAACAGTTTAAAACCAGCTTTTGTATGGTTACTGACATTGTGAACTTTGAGCAAGACCGTCGCTTGGATCCGCTGTGTTTGGATCTTCGTCATTGATTTACATAAAAACGTCGTTGACTGACGTGAGGTGCTGTCCGAATCCCCAATGCATTCAGTACAAAACGCACCGGAAAAGGGTTTTACCTCACCATAGGTCAACCGCTTGAAGATGTTACTTTGCCCATTTCTGCTAGAAATTACTCTATACAGGACATTTGTCGTTTGTGTGTCGGGAAAATGGATGTGTTTCTTACGCCTTTTAAAGATGCAACATGCCGTTTGCGAGGTTCAGTGGCCTGTGGCCAGGTCATTACGTTACAAGTTCGGTTATACTATTACGTGGGTGTGAAATGCATTTGAGCCGATCAGCGGGGCGAGTAGGCCTGTGTTTTACATCAAACATGTTGATGCAGTAGACCAAAATGACACTGGAAAACGCACAAGACAAGCACAACGACCATCACAAATAAAAACAGTTACACTAGTCCGTGCCACTGCAGAATAAATCGACCTTTTGTTCCTAAAGAGCATTTATGGCATATGCAACGTTGATGCAAACCATCAGCTAACTTCATTCAACGTATTCTCCACTTTATATGTTAACTTTGTTAGCCTGTTTCACACGTTGACATGTAGTCATTGGTGAGATACAAATCGTTGTTCGTTTGAACTGGGTTGACATTGCATAACCGCTTCGACGGTAAATGTCATATTTTGATGTCTTCGAGCAGTTTCTATAAGCTCGGTCGTGTTTCAGTCACCTTTTTCTTCTCTGCTTAGCCATTATTTTCTAACGAGCCGGACATTTTGCCTGTTGGCCGTCCTTAACCTGACATGACCTGACCTGCCCTTGATTTTCCATGCCATCCAAAAACAGTTAAGCTGATTGTAGTGATCAAATTGCGTTGGTTGTCGTTCGTATCCGAACTAAATTACGATATGTGAATGTTGCAAGGCCCAACCTTAATTGGCATTATATGAACCCAGATGGCTGATGGACCTTTTCCAGTTGTAAGTTACCTTGTTTCAGAAAACATGAACCCGCCCCCGACGGGGGGTGGGGGCGGTTGACCACCGCCCCCGTGGTTTTTCCAAGATTGCGAGAGAACGAACGAACGCAGCGCCACGAACCTGTGCGTACCTTTTGCTCGATCATTTTTACACCTTGTTTCAAAATTTTGACCTCAGGTCGAGTCAGGTGTCTGACTTAGGTCAATTCATGTGGAACAGTGTCCAAGAAGTTAAGCGTCTGTAACTTTTTCGGAAAACATGTAAATATTTCATGTGTCATTTTTGCAGTAAATATTTCATGGATTAGAGATCTTGACAGATGCAGCAAATTTGCTGTCTCAGCTTTTTCGGAATTTTCTAGTTCATTGGCCTAAAGTCAAGGCCATTTTCAAGACAGGTCGTCATTTTTTCGGAAATTGAGGGGATTTTTTTATAATATTTTTCGTGTGGGGTGATGCATACATCCAGTTACCGTCAATGGACAAAGTATCAATGATTTCCAGCCATTGACATGAGGTCAGGTCACGAATAACTGTTATGAGCTAAAATGTACCACCGTCAAAATCGGCGATGAATTACTCAGAATGGGTAGAAAATGGCAGAACGGGCTCGCGTAATTGCAAGTGATACCAAGAGGTTCAGAAATTCTCAAATTGCATATTTTAGTAATGAACAGTCTGTCGTGGATAAAGCTCCTCCAGTTTTGTATGTTGATAACTACTGAATTTTTCCAAAATTTAAGCATGAGAAACCTTCACAAGAACTGCTTTGAGGATCAATAAATATTACATGGAAAGGCCTATGCCGCGGTGACAGAGAAACGTTAAAATTAGTTCCCGTCAGCCCGGCACCGCCTGGCGTGTTTTTATATCTGCGACCGCCTGGGGGTGTCAAAAAGGGCACCCCTCTTATCTCAGGATCTTACCGTCGGACCTGAACCGAACTACTACCAATCGATAGCTCTGAGCCTTGCGATTCAGAAAATACTGTGTCAGCCCGAGCACGGGATTCATGACGTCACAGGTCACGCAAAAAGCATAACACGACGTGGGAAAAACTAACGCCGGTTCATGCATCATATCATCAGCAGTTCTGGTCTTAGAGCCTTCAACTGGATATCAAACGAAACGTCACGATCGTCCGCATCAGAAGCATGCCAAAATGTTTCAAAAATGTCTGGTCAGCCCAAGTCAAGTGAGGTATTGGTCTTAGTTGATATGCCAAAGATCGATACTTATTCTCAGCCGTTTTGATCCACGTGGCGAAAAAAGACGAAAGTGAAACTTTGTGATACCGGTTTTGCATTACCTGCTTACCATCGAGTCAAGGTCATTTTAGGCGAGGTCAGATAAAGTTGTATTACTCCTCCTGACAGAGAGCAGTAATTGCGCGCTGGGATTCTTAATTGCGTCAAGTACAGAACTGAAATGGCGTTTCATGATACTGAAATCCACTCTGTCTGCTCTTTATTGGGTCAAGGTTAAGCCAGGTCAGGACAGTTGGTCATTTTTCATCTTCTGACTGGGAACATTAACTGCTTTTTGCTGCTACGGAACGATCTTCCACAGACAACCTTGTAGTCTATTTCGTTTTGACATCAACCTATGATGTGACCTGACATGATCTCGCTTTGCATTTGGTGAACCTTGCTAACAGGCGCATATAGATTTGCTTGTCCAGCTTGAACAATGGGGAAGGTCAGCAGCAACCACTGCCGTCACCCAGAATGGAAATCATTTCAACTGTCATCATGCATGTGACCTAACGTGACCTCGGATGTTGACGTGTCACGGTCCTTTATCCTTATGGGGACCGTGTCCTATGTAAATCCAAATAATCCATGCATTATATTCGCGAATATTAAAAAAAGCATGTTCGCGCCAATGCCCGAAGACGTGAAAACTTGCCTGCAAGGATTTACGAATGACGTCATATCTCCATGACCGGACATAACATGGAAATGGTTTGTATATCAGAATATGTAGAATTGATTGATAAACAGGCACTGGAAGTTTGGTTGTTCTGCCTCTTACGGTTATTCACGAACAACCTAGTGGGTGCCCTATTTGACACCCCTCCTGGCGGTACCGGATTAATTTCGTACCGCGTTCGCCTACGGCGCCCGCCGGCAGTCGACGCGAAAATTACCTCGTCTGAAAGTCGAAGTTTCGACTTATATATTAAGCAAATCGGAGAAATTAGACGTGTATCGGCATCTGCGGACTCTTTCGGCGGTATCGGCGTCTACCTGTTCGTTGGTGCCTTTACCTAGACTTTATTAATCACAGCCCTTGAGATCCAGGCCACTTCTTGGTTCCATGTAGTGGGCTATGAGGAAACATATATAGGGCGTAAATGGCTCACATGTTATCAGAAACTAGAAATGAGACCAGTTTTGAGCTCTCCTTGTCACGAGCTTGCCAACGACGTGCTTATTTTTATCGTGCGACCAACTATTCGTGAGTAAGAGGGGGTCAGTCACCAGTCAGACGTGGTTGGCGCCGAGTGCCAGTCGGGCGTGGGACAATAAATGTAATTCCAAAACGTATACCTGAAGTCACTACTTTCTACAGAAACCACTGTTTTATCCCCACGGCTGGTGACTGGACCTTACGTGGTCTGAGGCGAAACATTTTTGGCAATGAGAAACGTTTCTGGTGGTTTTTAGACTGCTGAGAACGGAGAATGAGTTTATGAATCATTTGTTCTCCTTTTATTGCCTGCATATTTTGAAATCCATTACGTGTACTTGTTGAATGCTTGACCCTAACATACTCATTCACTGTCAATAAATATGTGTCAGTTCTATGGTTGGAACGTTTTGTCCAGCGGGTTGTTTTTGACCGGTTTTAACCATGGTTAAAACGTGCGGGGAAAAACTAGTTTCATCGTCTTGTCACGAAGTGGACAAAACTCAGAAGTTGTGTCCTTCTCCTGGTATAGTAAAAAGACTGACATAGTTGAATTCGACATGAATTTCCTCCTAAACAGGGGTGTAACTTTGTATACCTACGGCATTGAGCTTTTTATACCGAAAGAAATTATTGATTTGGAATTCCACACCACTTTGGTGTCCTATTTAGGTGTATCCTTTCTTTATGAAGTAAAATGAATAACAATGAAATAAAAATAAAATGAAATAAAGTACTGTAAATATGTTATCATTGCCACATGTAGGACTCGGTAAACTTATTTTTCCATCCCAAAATTTGCTCCAATTTTCATCCATGCTCACAAATGTAACCCCTGGATAGCTGTGTTTGGGTATTTTAGGGCAGTTTCGCTCTTAAAGCACCAGCCAACATTTAACACCATGAAATGCTATAACTACCTGGTTAAAGAGTATTTGGATACAAAAGTTGCTTCCTCATTAGTTACTACCGCATGCTAAGTTAAGTTATACGTAAAACTTACTGATGTTATCAGTGATTTCCACTCACATTCCTTCCTTGGGTCATAATCTTCCACAGGTCTGAACATGTCCGTCATCACCACCAGTGTCGTCTAGTCGTAACTAATTAGAACCTTAAATTGACAGTTATGATACATTAATGAAACCTATCAACAATTCCATTATGAATATTGATGGTTTGAAAGCCCCACAACATTCATTGCGTGTGTAACGGCCAGCAGTTGAAACAAAAGCGCGATATCTGTCACTTGCTGCAATTTGCCACCATATGAGATGTGCCTTTACGTATCCAAGCACCACTAAATCCTTGGTTGTGCCGGTAGGAAACCACTATATATTTGATGTGTAGAACGCGAAGTGAAATGCCTTACCCCTATTCCCGGCGGAGGGGGCTCAATCCGCTCATCCCTCGAGTTTTTTGCTTGCCAATTCCAGAGTTTTTGGTGCAGCTTCACGAAACTTGGACGCCTCTTATCTCTTCTTTCTATATATATATATATATATATATATATATATATATATATATATATATATATATATATGTGTATATATATATGTATATGTATATATATGTGTATATATATATATATATATAATCTATTTTTCTACGTCCTGTAACGAAATTTCGTAATTCCATTTTGCTGAGGGGCGGAGTCAGACAATATTTTTGGGAGGCATCTCAGGCCATTTTTGGCCCTGTTGAAGATAAAATGAATATGGCTGCCAAAAGTAGCGTTTTTAAGATAGGACTTAAACCTTTATATGAGTGTATAGGCAAATAGTTGGACAAGCATACAAATATAATTTCGTTAATCTGAGGTCACTTTACAAGGAAAGTGAAGGTAAAAATTCAAAATTTTCTTTTATAGCAGTAATTTTGGGCTTTTTTAAATGCCAAGCCCGGAATATATGTGATGTAGAAGGGTGCCCTGTACTCGTGTATGAAATTGAAGTTTGATATGAGATCGGATAACGGAGCTATGACCAAAAATGTCAGTGTTCGTACCCGATATCACGACGTCCGTTAAATGGGATTTTAGAAGTAGAGTAAATTTTAATGACTGGAAACGTTTTCAAACAATATGAAATGCACCCGAGATCACTCCATGTGACTCTTAGATCACTGGAGGTCATTTAAGGTGAAAGGTCGTAAGTTGACCTGATGAACATGTGACTATGACTGTTCCCCCTTTTTCATGTCCCTGGCACCGCCTATGCTAACGTTATATTAATAGTGCAGTACGACTTGTTCTTTTATAGTACAGCATGACCAGCAAAAGCTACAAAAGTGTATTAGTTTTTTTGTTTATCCAGTTTTCGAAAAACTAGTCCTCCCATTTTTGAAATCCTGTGAACGCTTATGAATTTCCTCGAAATTTCAAATGTATAGACCAGTGGTGAAAATCCCATCCATAAGCTCTCGAGTCATGCTAATTTCATTAAAATCGGTCCATAAGCAACAGAGTTATAACGGGTCCAAAAATATCTCCCATTTTGACTTTTTGCCTCCCGTAACCATCCCTTTCAAGAAAACTTTGAAAGTTTCGTTTCATAAAGAAAAGTGTAGTTTACGTCATAGCCAATCGATTGCCGTTTTTTTTTTGCAATGAAATCGGATGTGGAGTTTCTGAGATCTGGGAGGGGGGCAGTCGCCCCCCCGTCCAGGAATACCGTCTAGGGAACACGGTTAAATCCGAAAAATGGCATTTCAACTGCTGATACGTGTCACAGTACCTGTTGTGTGGTGCAGGAAGTGAATATCTATAGAAACGGCAGGTGGCGCCTTTGTGACACGAATTTATGGATACCTTTATTGTTTCACTGGAACTTACTTATTATGGTGAGAATTCCTTACTAGCAGAAAACACTTCCTTTGATTCCGAAAGAACACCAGAGCCTTATTATTTAGTGGTGTACTGCTCGTTTTCTCCTTATGAATACGTTCAACAAGGAGACAAATACGAAGATGGACAAGTCCTTGAACGGTAACTTTCGCACCATGACCGACGGCAGAATAGTTTTCTACTGAGGCATCTTTCGTGTTTGGTTTGTTGTTGCGCCAGTACAGATTTGTTTCCGTATATGTCCGCACAGTCAAAAAGGTGTCAAACAAAGGAGCCATGCCAGGTGGAAGACCAACTTCTTCAGTCTGAAGCGAGTTTCGATAAGTTGAAACTTCTTATGACATTGGCAAGAAAATGAAGTGAATTCATTGCGGCAAGCTCGCGAGCAAACGTGCAAGTTGCATGAAGGCCCACTGCCCAAGCTGCAGTGGAGCTGGAAAAAACGCGGTCGTGATGACGCTCAGACCAACCGTGACGAGAGCGACGTCGACGATCGAGGTGAAAGCCGGCCGGCACCCAGGAAAAGGGCCTAGACCAAGGTGACTGACTGGGTGGTGCGCGACGACGCCGATTCGGTAGCGCATCTAGACGAAATGTTGGCGGAGTTCTTTTACGGCTTCATCGTGCGTTTCATCGTCGCTGACCTTTTGTTGTGCAAGAAATGGTAGGCAAACGGAGGCCCGGCTACCCTCCGCCGCACCGTAAAAAGCTGTCAGGGCCACTGCTCCATGAAGTTGGCGAAAAAGCCAAAAAGACGATGATGGAAGAAATAGCTGACATCAAGAAAGTCACCCTGCTGAAGGATGGCTGGAGTAATGTGCGTAATGAGCCAGTGGTGGCTCACACCATTTGCAGCAAGGGCAAGTCACTCTTCCTGAACGTGGTGGAAGCAAAAGACCTGGACAATGTGGCGTCCGTGGCCCACATGAGAACCATAGTTGAAGAGGAAGTGCCCGATCTCATAACACGGGGCTGCGGATCTCATATCCTCAGTGTTCTCGGCCGGAATGTAACGCGAGACGGCGTGATGAGTCGTGTGACAAAGATGCAAAAATACTTCAAAAGTCACCGCCGAGAGGGACGCGGCTTCAGTTTAAGTTCGACGCGGCGAAGCAATAGCTCCCAAGGAGCACAGCAGTGGTGTTTATAGGTCACCTGTCTAGAAACCTTCCTTCGGAAGCGGTCGGCGAACATCAGGATCTGTCAAGACCATGAAGAGATTGATGACAGCGTTCGCCGTACCGTCAGTGATAATAACCTCTTCTGTACAGCCAAGAAACTCACCAGTCAGCTGCAGCCCATCACGGAAGGGCTAGACAAATTGCAAGGTGACAAGGCGACGCTGGCGGAAGCGTGCGAGGTCTATTTGGAACTGCGGAGGGATGAACGTCAGGAACCTTATGATGTCGTTGAGGAGCGGGCCATCAAGGCCGTTTGACCTTTCCATCCTGCGGTTAACCCTCTCGATCCAAGATTCTTTGGGAGGAACCCAACACACTCCCTGAGACATCAGGCTGAAGTATGGCTGGGGCCGGACCTTCTGCCGGATCTCGTACTACTGGAGACGCGGTAACCGCCATTCCCTAATGCGGTCTTCGAGCCGGAGTTCATCATAAAACTCGGCCCGAAAGCATGGTGGCCGGGGATAAGTCGCCGACCGGGTCCCGATAGGCGAATCTGCGAAAAAGGTCTGGCTATGACTGACCTGCCGCCGTCAACGACCAGCATGTGTTCTCGAGCCTCCCCTCGTCCAGACGGACATCCGTAACCGCCAAGGCGTACAGGGCGAGAAGCTGGTGCTGTGCTACCGCACCTTGAGGAGAAACCAATCTGTTCAGTGGTAAAAAGCTTGTGTCGCAGCTGTGGAGACACTGCGTGGGAAGTAGAGTTGTACTTTTTCATTGCTCTCTTGATGTTCAGTCGTTAGTTGTGGGAACCAGCTCATACTATGTGCTGTATAAAGACTGCAATTTTAAGCAGAGATAAATGCGTAACTTGACTACCTAATAACAGGTGCTGTGGTGGTATTGCGATGTTGTTCACAGCGCTATAAGGCATTGCGTTATAAAGCTGTTCCTTTTCAGGTGCTGCTTTGTGTTAAAATTTTGCTACGTAGCCAGCAGTGAAGCGCGAGAATTACATTACGTATTGTAAATGGTAACTGAGGTAAGAGAATCATGCGACAAGCATCTGACGGGATCAGCATATGGAATTCGTGGAACCAATTCCCAAATGCCTATCTGTTTTACGGCGTTTCGTCAATACCACTGTTTGCGAAAAACCAAAGTTATCTTTCAGCGTATTTAATCACTGATTTATACCAGAACTAAGGCCTGCTAAAAGAATGGCCTAAAGCCTGAAAAGTAATGGTTTTTTAATTGCACGTCATGAGTTTTGTCCAGTTTCGGTCGGTGTAAAATGGTTAAAACCGGTTAAAGCCCATGGACTGGATGAAACGAGTTTCGTCCGGCTTTTTGCCGACCCTGGATAATTCGTCGTAAAATGTGGGAAAGAACCTTCGGTACCTAATATATCTTTATGTTTGAAAGATAATGGTGACAGTAATTTTTTCTGCATCCGGCCATTGACAGCTTCTTTGAAATCCGAATATGACACCACCTTTACAACAGGTCATATGTCGAAAAACGCTGGAATGAAAATGTTCATATTCACAGACATGCTATAAAAATGTCAAAAAATTGATTGACTGGAAATATCTGATCGACTCAACGATCAGGGTGATTCGACTGAAAAGGTGACTCGGGGAAAGTGGGGGAAGGAAGGTGTGCAAGGTGAAGTTTGCCTCGGGCGAGGGCTAAGCCGACGTAAACTGTGGACGTTCAAAGTTTGTGGCTTGAACAGTTTTATCCGCATATTTTTTTATGGCCGATGGGCACGAGAGAGCACGACAAGTTGTGCAGATGAGCATTGATTTTCGGGAAGGCAGTCCGTTGTCGCAAGGCTGTTAGCCGTTTTAGATTAACACGACCAGGCAGACGCGTCGGCTCACAGTTAACTGACTGAACATGGCGCTAAGTCCCTATAGCCCTAACCATGATTGTATGTTGTGATTTTTATATATCGGGTGTGTATATTGCGGGTTTGTGGACCATGATGCAAAGGAACATCAAAGCCACTTCCGGAATATACATCATTACGTATGTGCAACGAATTCATAACGCCCCTGTGCATACGATCATGCATCCCAGGTAGATGACCGCGCATGTACTTCTGGCATTTGCAATGCATGGAACTCTGCAACTAACACAGTGAGTTTGTACTCACTAATGCAAAACTGCACAACCTCCGGTCAAGGGGTATGAAACCCGTTCACCCGGCACCACCTGGAATATTCCACTACTCGCGACAGCCTTGGGTATATCCGATGTAAGTGCTTTCAACAATCAAACGGTCTTTGAACAACGGCAACAACAACGGCGATCGACAAGGCATGTCTTTGTCATCTCAGGATGCAAAACTTGACCTTTGAGATTGTGCTGTAACGGCCCAGGTTAAGAAATTGTCAGAATTTATGGCCGAAAAATGTGCAATGCTTTTCATAAGATTTAGCAAGTGCATCAGTTGAGTGACAGCATTGAAACTGATGTAAAACGGAAGATCATAGTTTAAGGGTCTGGTAGGCATGATACGATAAATACAGCAGAAGTGGGGGTAGCTTGGGCGAGTTTTGCGACTTCCGGTTTTGAAGCTATGGCGAGATGCGTGGCAGTGATGGCTAAAGAATAACAGTGCTGTCGACTTACCCTCTCAGGTTCGGTTCTTTCCCTCTGTCCCTGTGCAATTTCCGTTCACGTTCGCATGCATATCGCGTGACATCATCACTACGTCTTGTGTTGCTAGTGAACAGCTTGGCGAATGGTAGCAGCTCTCAGCCAGCGATGCCGGCAGCCGACCGGCCCAGCGGGCCGGTTTTTCTAATGCATATCGAGTCATAGACACTGCGGTTTTCTCGGATTAGTATGCTTTTGTACCTTTTAATGCGGAATTAAGCAGTAATGACACGCGGGGGAAACTAATCATGATTTATGACTCCGTCGGATCGCATTTATGAGATAACTTTCAAAATTCGCCACATACCTGAACCGCCAAGTTATAAGCCGCTGTTGTCATCGAAATGACATAGTGCTTACCCTATTCGATTGCTTGCCCATTTTTTACTAGACGATATGTTTTTCTTAAATGCATGATTGAAATACCGAACGAAGGCCTATCGCGCCGACGAGCGCGGGCGCAAAGCGCCCGACATCATGACTGTTTTGCTTTTTAATGTCGGTAAAATTCCATGCGCATAAGCATTTTTTGACCTACGATGCGTCAAAGTGACCAGATACTGAAGGTGCGGTGATCTCATTGTGTACGATTCAGACACAACCGGCAGTGGGACAAACGGAGGGGATTCGTTTTAGTCCCCATACGGTTGTGCATTGAGGCATTTGTTGGTTCGAGGTCAAATACCCGACATTTGTCCAGCCTTGTAGCTAAATGTTGCGGTTGATAGTGTACGATGGCGACCGCTGAAAGATTTAGGGTTTGTTGTTGACCGGCCGCGTTCCGCAGTGCGGTATACCCAATTGGCCATCGGCAGGATGTCGTGCGACCGATGCCAGCTGCCGAGGATTCCGCGGACCAGCCGTAGGAGATTTGCTTGCGTTTGCTGAAACGAACACAGAGGAGGTCAATGTGAGCTGCGTCGTGTTAAGTAGCTGGATGTCTTGATGGGGTGCTGAGGTGAGCTGCTCAACAGAAAGTGGCCGTCGGAAGCCGACTAATAAAGCGCCACAGTCCGCCTCAGAAGGTAACGTGTGCGGTATGGCACATGAGACGCCGGCCGTGGGCGTCGCCGCTGTCTGGGCGCTGTTGTTCCTCCGCTCTCTGTTCCCCGCCAGTAGCCCTGCTCGTTCCATGCCGGCAGCGGTGACTGGCGAGTCTTCAACGGCAACGAGACGGGCGCGCTACTGGGCTGGTGGTGCTGGCAAGCGCACAAGCAGCGTCAACCGCAGGCTGGCGGGGACGACTGCTACATGCTGGCCAGCACCGTCTCATCAAAGATCCTGAAGGCCATTGGCGACAAGGAGGGCTTCCACTTTGAGGTGCGTTACCTTGGGGGGCGTGGGTTTGCTGATGGTCTGCGGGGACGGATTTAAGTGGACCTGGATTCGGAGAGTAAATGATTTTTCGGAATAATCGGATTCAACTCTACGCATTTCTGGAAATCATTCACGTTGTTTTGGCACACCTTAGGTGGTTGCCTCACCATAGGGATTCATACTGTTATCTTCCCATACTTGGGTTCGTTCGTCTAAGCGCATTCCCAGGTTTGGCA
Source organism: Capitulum mitella (assembly GCA_030062745.1). Lineage (NCBI taxonomy): Eukaryota > Metazoa > Arthropoda > Thecostraca > Pollicipedomorpha > Pollicipedidae > Capitulum > Capitulum mitella. Next base: position 14,463,515 of record CP099843.1, on the reverse strand, counting down.
TAATGGCCAGTAATTTCGTGTCCCTTACCGAAACGGGGAATGGTATTTTCCGTACCGCTGGCAATTTCGCCGCCGACAGCGGACTGAAGGTAATAATTTGGCGCTCGCAACGCTGTCGGCGTGTCGGTTCGAAACGCCATAAACATATGCATCTCAGTGGTCCGACGTTATGTCTTGCACAGATGGTTTTCAAAATGAAGTTTTCAAAATGGCGGCACGACCAGTCGTACTCCGAGGTAGAGGCGCGATCTAGCAAGATTTTCTGTACACAAGGCATGAAATCGACCGAAATATATTGTGTAATGTCTTTGAAATGTTGTAAAGCATGCATGTGGCAGCCGTTCCTGTTTGAGTGTTTTGGGAATGAGTGGCATTAAAAGTGTCAGACATTCGCGTGATTCACGTCTAAGGTGGGCATTGGATGATGTGAAGATTTGAAATGAAGTGCATTGAAGAAGTACAGTAAAGCCAAGAAGTGGAAGTTTTATTGGAAGCGTGCCGAATGTCCTGAAAAGATCTCGAATGGCAGCTTGTTTACTATGCATAGTTCATGTCTGTCAATGACAAACTTTTTTGCCTTTTGCGGTGCTCATTTTGTTGGCTCTCGCAGCCGTGATATGACTGAAATAACACAGAATACTTGTAGTATTACAGAATACTTGCAGAATACAGCACTTGTAGACACACTATAACATAACGTTACAAATACTGTGCATGATGCACCGTATGAGAAGTGCACATATTTTCAGGACAAGACCAGCGGAGCGCCACTCATGTCACCACCATGAGCAGCCCACTACCGGCCGGGTCCCTCGGAAGGGTTCCCGCGCGGCCTGGTAGTGCCAGAGCGGCTGCGCGCACCGTCAGCCAAACCTGAGCCGGTGCCTCTCCCCCACAGGAGACACTGACCGGCTTCAAGTGGATGGCCAACAAGGCAGTGGAGCTGGAGGCGGCCGGCAAGACGGTGCTGTTCGCCTTCGAGGAAGCGATCGGCTTCATGTGCGGCACGGCCGTGCTGGACAAGGACGGCATCAGCGCCGCCATGGCGGTGGCCGAGCTCTGCGCCCACCTCGGCAGCCACAGCCGGGGCCTGGCACAACAGCTGGACACCATCTACGACACGTGAGCGAGCGCGCGCCGCCGCGCGGCGGCCGGACCGGGGCCGGAGAACGACGGTGCTTTGCCCGCCCGCGCGGCAGCCGGTACCGGAGGTTGCGGCGCCGCCTGCCCCTTCCGGGCGAAAGCGATGAAAAGCCCGTGATCGATGTTGTCCCCTGAGACCTGCGCCGAAGGCTGGGCAAGATTACACTTCATCAAATTCTCTCGTCACCGCGGTCATGCAATGACAGCGTGCTCGGGACCCGCAGCGTCTCCTGGCCTCATGACGCCACGCGTCTCGAGACGTTTTGTCGTTACGGCACCCTTGTGCTGTCATTGTTTCTGACGCGCTCCTTCGCCGCATCGGCCGTTTGACACCACTCGTTCCGACTCGGCACCGTCGCTGTGGTCGCCCGCTCAGTGATCTCGGCCGTCACCTGGCGTGTCACGTCACAGTTCTTCATACCGAGGGCGCCCTCCAGTGTGGTTGTACTGCGGTTCCCAAATTCGTCCGCCACCGCCAGCGCCGTGTTGGGTCCACGTTCCTGAAATTCTCCACTGTCATCGGGCCGTGTGGGGTCCCCGCTCCGGAAATATTCACCTGTGCCTGCTGTCTGTAGTGTGCAATGTTTGTCTCCGGAGCTGTCTCTGGCTCTCGTTTGTCAACGTCACCCGAATGTGTCGTTCCCTATGCGGTCCTGAGGACGGCTGACGAGAGCCACACATCCGTTTTGTCGCGATGCTATCGCCTTGTTTATTTATTTGTTGGTTGTCGTGAATATTCGTTGCTGAAGCTGTCATGAGACAACTGGTCTGTGAATGGAAGCACCAGATTAGTATTTGGAGGGTCGCCTGATCGGTGGATTGAGTGCGCTGTTGCCAGTTCATGAACTGGCTCCGATCCACGTAAACTAAGCGCGGGCCTCGCGCGTGAAGATCTCAGTATGTAGTGAAGACCACCTAGGTTAGCCTGGGTAGGATGTTGAGATGCATCGTGATTGATGTGCAGGGTGGTCTACCAACATCTGGGTCCCTCCTCCCTCTTTAGCATACTGGCCCTTTTCCCGTGGAATCGGAAACGGAACGGCATAATGAGTGCACCTGGCGGGCGGGTTGTTCTTGATACATAGCTGTAATCGCCTGCGACTGTAGCATGAACTGAAATTTCGAGCTAACGGGTAGTACTAGGTACGAAACGTGCGTTAGAGCCAAAGCCATATAGCGTTGTAGGCCCATGTGCTGTCACGGACGTTGGCTGCGGCAAATTGAGCGTGACTGCGGTACGACAGAAGTCTATTCCCGGAATAGAGGAACGTTTAAACTTAGGGTGTAATGACCGATCGCTATTCAGTACCGTATTCAGTATCGGACATTGCCAAATGGCTCTGTCGTGTGGCCAGACGGCACCCCTCCCCCCACGTGTTCTGCAAATGTGTGCCTTGTAGTTCATGACTCATGATGTCGTTGCGGCGTAACCGCGAATAGTACCTGGTCATGCCGATGCCTTCCGTGCGCGGTTAATGAGCTGCCGTGTTTTGGCGGCTGCGCTGCGCCGTGGAGGACGCCGTTCTACCCGGAGCGGACAGCTACTGAACCAGTGGCCGCCGTCGAAGGTCGGGGGATGGATGGCCGGCGCCGGTCAGGCACGGAAGTGGGCCGTCGGGACGCGGCGACCGTGATCGCGCCGCGGGTGGACGGAGAGACGCCGGTCGCAGAGAGAGGTGTGCAGGCTCCTCGGTCCGCCGGTGCAGCCGACCACCGAGAGGCCGGCCGTGATCATGGACCCGGCGCGGGGGCCGGCGGCGGGGCGCAGCCGGCCAGCTCGGCCGGCTGGGCGCCGTGACCTGGTCCTGGTCCAGACAGCGGAACAGGCCGCTCGCAAGAGCCGGGGTCTGCCTCCGTTGGTTGGAGCAGTGGCTTTGGCGGGACCCGCGCGGCATTTCGTGGGAAGCCGGAGCGAAAGGCGTCCGGACTGGCCCCTGAACTCATGAGCGTTGCAGCTCGGCTATCGCTGCCGTGGTTTGCATGGCTAGAGTGCGCTTGTATCATACTCATTTCTTCAATAGGCGGTGACTAATTGTGTTGTTTTCCTGAGTAATTGCTGCGATGAATCTAACTTATGCAATTCGATACGCTGTAGCGCCATATAAATCATGCGAATGCTGGAAAATGAGGGTTAGGCAAGACATGTTAACTGTAGCCGAGTAATTTAAATCCGATTTGCCGCACTTGAGAAACAAGTAAATTATGAGCAAGCAAGAAAAAAAAACAAGAAATCTTATCATTTAGAGCTACGCAGGATTAGCCTGATGTGCAGAAGCGTGACGTTTGGCAGTTTGACGCGTAATATTTCGGTTGGTTTAGAATCATACATTTCATATTGAGCGTTATTTTTGTTCCGCAACGTCTCGAAACACCTGTTTTCTGGCCCTGTTCAGCTCTGCAGGGAGCATTCGATGATAGCAGAGCGGCGTGACGTAATATTTGCGGTTAGACGGGATGGGAGGAGAGCCGCCTGCTGATTCGTTCTATGTTGTTCATGCATACTGTGAGGCATGTGATGCTTGCACGGCTGAAAGAAATTTGTACGGCGAATTTCGGTACCAGGGGGCCAGGAGATTGGACGCCGTTTTGACTTGAAGAGCATGAGGAGAGGCCGGTCTCGGTTCATCGTCCGTCGGGATCCGCGGCGACCGCGGTACAGAGTCACAGGCCGGTCACTTCCTGCCCCGGCGGCGGAGGGGACTGCCTAGTCGCGCCGACTGCTGCTTGTCTGAGCTGCAGCTTTTTAACCAGGACTCAGATGGTCGTGCGCAGGTTCAGGCGCGGCCACAGCCGCCCATTAACGGTGTTTGGCGAACGTGGCGCGGCCGGGGCCGGGGACCGGCGCGGGTCACCGGACGGCTCTGGGCCGGCGACGGCGCGGCCCGTGGCCGGTGGGAGCGTCGGCCACCGGTTTCCAGACGTGCCGCGGCGCGGCGCGGGCTCAGGGTCCCACCGTGCAGCGGTGAACGGGCTGTGGTCGGTCCCGATCCGCACCGAATGCCCCCAGCCGGCAGCGCTGCAGCGGTCCCTCTCGGCCCGATGTTCAGCGGGCACACCGAACGGACCCGGAGGCCGGTCGATCGGACGCTGAGGCTGCGATTTTAATGCCCCCGGACTAGATGGTCGCCTGGTAGTCACATTGGGTTTGTTTGAATCTTGTTATGTTATGTTTGGCCGCCGACGGGTGCCGTTAGGTTTGTGCTTACCATGCAGGAAGACGAGAACGTAAACAGTCGCGACCTCCTACGTTCTGTAGCGTGTTTAAGGGCACAGATGTGGTGTTCTTTTACATTTTGATACCAGCGGTCCCCGGCCTTTTACTGCACGCAACGTGCGGTAAGCGGTGACGGTAAGCCCGCCGTTGACTGAGGGAGCGAATGTGTCTGCACGCTCTGGACGCTCACCGGGATAAAAAAGTTTACACGAAGGTAGCTGATGCTCTTGTCCAGATGACGTTTACATTTTTTTTTTCAATCCCATTAGAACTCACCTGTTTTTGCTCGAACAAGTGAGCTGATGCTGGTATGTTGCGATACGTATCATTATGATATGAGAGGTCATTATGTAGCGTCCTTGACTTCACCAAGGGCAGAAACTTTTCAATCACAAATTTGCGTTGTATGGTACTGGTATCATCTTGGCTTGATCTGTGACCTTGTTCTTGACAAAAAGAATTCGGCATGGTAAAATGCAGGGCTTTTGATTGATATTCGATATGATAAGATCGGAGCAGTGGTTCTTGAGATGGTAAACCATAGGATGGTAACCTCGTTTGACCTTGATCTGTGGCCTGAATATCAACGAATTGGGAAGTTGTCGATGTGCGTGATAAGCTTGAGAAGTATCTTAATCATTTATGGTAGTGCGTCATTTATAAATAAAATATTGCTACTGATTAATCATTTATGAATAAGATATTATTACATTTTCCGGACCTCAGCGATCATTACAAAATGTAGCATTTTTGGACTTAACATTGACTTTTGACTTAACTATTGCCCTGGAGTGCGTTGTTGTTGGAAATTGGGGAAAAATGTGACTGGCGAGTGAAATCGTCAAACGCTGTTTCCCTCTACCGTCGTGAAAAATGGCACAATGTCAGTCACCAGTGTTTTACCTCTTTAACTGGAGGGCGTAATAGCCATTTCACATGATGCCCCGCGTTAGTGAAAGAAGTAAGTAAAAAAAAAAAAAAAAAAACTACCGAATTGCCATGTCATCGCTATTATAGTTGTCATGTTCACTTGGTCGCAGATGTGATTAATGGGTTCTGCGAACGAACTGCGAATGATTAAGTGAGCGGTCTGGTCTCACCGGGTGTTTCACGGTCGCTGGCTGTGGTTTGAGCACGGGGCAATGTGCAGAACGTGTCTGCCTGCCGGTCTGTCATTGCCGGCTCTTCTCACGAGTTCACCATCGTTCCAGGTACGGCTTCCACACGACCAACAATTCGTACTACATCTGCCACGAGCCGGAGGTGGTGGTCCGGCTGTTCCAGCGCATTCGCAGCATGGGCGGCTCGCCGGGAACGGTCAGTGCTCCAGTGACCTGCCCAGAGCGGCCGGCCAGCCGGCGGATTGGCCGCGGGCGGCTGAACAGCGGTGGATCCCGCCTCAGTTACCGGATCCGCGAGCCGTGCACAAGTGTCAGTCGCCCTGAATTCAGCTTCTGGGTGAATGGACGCATGGCCCGTCAGGAACGATCAGGTTTAATGGCGCGAGGAAAACGGTGGTTTTCGACGTCACTCAGGCCGAGAATAACGATGCAGCGACATCCAGGGCATCTGCGAAAATCAGTTGAGTAAGGATAGCGCTGCGATTCCAGCAATGACAGCGACGCGGTGATTCTGGCAACGAGGGACATGCTCTTTGGGAGAAGTCACCACTCGCGCCGGTGGTCGTCTGAGAATAGCGTGCAGCGGTGGGGACATGCTTTGCCCCCTTGTCTCTTGATTATTCAACCGATTGCAGCGAAATTTTGTGGAGAGATGGTCTGCATGGCGATATTACAGCTGTCAGAATCTTATTATGTTAAGTGTAGTTGATCGAGGGCAGATGTGGTCAGACGCAGAATAAATAGCACCCCTTTGTTCCTCCAGATCCACGGAACCGATCACAGTGAAACTTTGTGTAAAGTTTGTCCGTATAATGACCATACATATCACAAAAATGTAGGTTGACATATTTCAAAATAATCCAGGCCAGTACAGGTCAGTGTTTGAAAATGTCGTGTGTTGTCAAAATAGAACAAGACAGTATGGCGGTTTGTCAATAGGTAGAGTAATCTTACATTCCTGTTATTCAGGTAAGCTGCTTAGGTCATTCGAGGTCACCTGGGGCCATCTGTGGCCCATTAAATGCAAACAATTAGAATATAGTGGAGACTATTTGGGTAGATCCAGAGAATACAACATATAACATCTTCGCTGACTGGCCTCCCACAAAGTTTCACTGAGATCCAACGGCTATGCCTGAATGAAAAAAAGATAAACGGCTTATAAACGGCTGTGCAGAGTACACAGGATGGCTGAGTGATAGAAATCCATTAAAGCGATGGGGTCCGTTGGCTGCCTGGGAAACGTCAGAGCCCAATCAGTTGCACACGTTGAGCGAGCCAGGGAGTCACCTAGCGGTCAACAGTCTGGAAGGCCAGAGGGAACCGCCCGTTATCGGTGGATACGTGCTTGGGCCGACCGCTGTGAGAACTTGACCTGGCTCCTGTCAGCGGTAGGCGGGCCTCGCTCGGCCCAGAGGCCGGGACGTCGGCCGGGACCCAGCACCGCGCCGGCGCTGCTGGGTTCAGCAGCCGGACGCCGGTGCGCTGCTCTCCGTCGGCCCGCGCGGGCGTCGAGCCGGGAGGAGAGTGCGCCGGCCGGCCCCGCGGCCTGTCCTAACACGGCGGCCGGGCCTGCCGGGCTCAGCGGATGCCGTCACAAGTCGGGCTCTGGCTGCGGTTAGGCCAGCCCGGAGGCTGGGTGAGCCGTGGGTCTGTCCTCTTTTTTTCGACAGGCTTTCGATCTGTCGCTCGGCAATGGCTAAAGTTCTGTTTGACTGGAAACCTATGGCGCCGGATCCGGAACTAATACCGATGGTGCGAACATATTTTAAAAGCCACTGACCCGAAAAAAACCTTTGACACGCTCTGAAGATTGATGTGGGCTATCCGTAATGTTAGCAGGGTCCCGGATATTGCTGGGAAACTTCGCCATTTTTCACTTGCGGACGGGGTACGTCAGAACCCCTGTTCAGTAATACCGCAAGCACAGCGCAAAGTTGCTGATTCAGACGTAATCGAGTGCCCTCGATAATGCGACCTGCGCTGTGTCGGATTTTTTTTACCTCAAGTTTACACATCCGGTGACAGGTCACCTCTGACGTCAGCACGGGCCGATTTGGGAAGTTCCGTTTTGTACATACAAATCGGACATTGCGGATATCTTGAGGCCGAAATACGTGAAAATCTGTGCGTTGATGCAAAGGATGCCGATACGCGTCCATTTGAGGAAAACGGCGACACAAATAAACGTAGGTCGTGGGATGCTAGGATGTCAGTGAAATGTTAATTTCGATTATGTCTAATGTGGGCTTAACTACATAAACACCTTTAAAATCCATCATACATCTCGAAATACGGACATTTCTGTCACTGAATCTTCAAAATGTTGTCACAACTTCCTTTAGGACGTTAAATTAGCTGTACTTTGAAAACAAGGCAATTTTGTGAATGGAACCTGTAATGGCTGTGTGAAGTCACGGATGGTTAGTATCGGTCTCCGCTAACATGAAAATGACACATACTGCATACATCGGCCATTCCCCACGATTTACCTGCGTGATAATTCGGTTCCAGGGGAACATTTCGCGCTGACTGACTGACGCGTGATGGGACCGGTGCAAATAGACCGGTCACAAAAAATGACGTTTTGCTGCCGATGCTGCAGATACTTCTTACTGTGTTAACGAGGAATACCGAAGGCCGAACGGAACCTAAGCCCTGCTCTAACATTGTCGATAAATATGGTGGTAAAGAACGAGAGGTAAGATTGGCCTCTCCCATATTTCATAATTTAACTCGTTCTCAGACTCATCGTTCGGAAGCAGCGCCATCGTGTGGGCTTGACGGTTTGTACCTCCGATCACACATGAGGCTGGCAGCGAGTGGAGTCCCTCTGTGGCTAACGTGGTGCCCCGCCTCCTCCTTCTCCTCGGCAGCACCCGGCCGCCAACCGCCCGTGCTTGGTGTCGACCGCAGCTGTCAAGTTATGTAAACTGCAGCTGTGAATCATGCTGATTTTTGCATACGGTTCCGATCGTTCTGACCTTTTGGGATGAAATGACACGAACTTCGAAAGATTCGAACATTCGATCTGAGTATTCGAATGTGTCCATCTGCCTATTCGAATCGAACAATCTGTCCGAATTGTGACCTTTCCGTCCGGGCCGCCTTTGCGGTGGTGGGTACGTTCCGGACCTTCCCCGTCCCCTACATTTGATCACCTAATCGGAAACGCATGTCATGAGGCACCCGTCATTATTGCCATCTGATCATTCTGAAAATCCAAAGACGATGCTGTAATATATTTTGAGTTATTGAGGTTTACTTTTCCACCACCCGATATCAGCGTGCGAAATGCGGTTGGCTGTGGGCTTGGCGGTCGGGCACCATGAGCCGCATGTCTGTTCACACAAAGTACATTTCTTTCTCATCTGCCTTTGATTTTGGTATCATTAGACGCACAGTGAAACGGCGACTGCTCATGAAAGAGACAGCATTGATTGCTTCTCCGGTTAAAGCACGGCGATGTGAAAACTGCCGTGCTGTACCGCAACAGTTGTGATATGGCGAGTACATCCTAGTCACCGATGAACCTATAATATGAGACGGTACGTCATTTGCACCATTTGATTCTTCATTTCATTAGCAACAGAACGGAATGCAGTCTATTATGTAACAAGTTTCATAGATACCGGAGTAAAGAAAAGTTGACGAGCTGACGATGGAGATGATTGGCTGTCATGCCGATCTGAAACCAGATCTGTAAACCATCGAGCCGTCACGACGGCGGTGCTTCGGAATGGGAAATTTGGAACAGGGTGGGCAAGTTTTGGCCACCTGTTGGTATAAACCGGTTAAAACCATGGTTCTAACCAGCCCGTCCAAAACTTGTTTTGGCCATCTGTTTTTCTTTTCAGGTGGCCAGAACTATACGGTAGGTATATTTGGTCGTGATTTTGCCACGCACAAAGTTTCCAGAGGATAAGAGGTGTTTCATTAATATTTTTGCATGTTGTCTGCGACTGGCGTACTGGGTGGTTTTAAGGTTAAGTTTTGTTCAGCAGTTGATTTTTTAGATGGTCAAGACTAGGTTGCAAGGTGCATTCTTGTTATGTTTGGACTATTGTTACAAAGAGTTTACTTTTTTGTTATTGCCACACCAAAATATGTCAAAACCAGTATTATGAAGTCCCAAATCCAGGGGCGTTATTGCTTCCAGGGAAATCCTGGGAAATGACTATCATTTCCGATTAGCTAGAATACGTTTGACCGCTTGACCACCATCAGGTGCACCTGTATCGTCCACACCCTCGTCTTTTTGTCCAAAGGCGTGGCGTGGTACACATGACCGTAGTCAGACTTAGCATTTCAATCAAATGATCGATTCCACACATAGTGATGTCAACAAAATGTTTATGACAGGCGAGGTGCAAGGACTAGTGTCATTGATAAAGATATGTGCGTTTGAGTTGATGGGAGCTGAAAGTTAACGTGGATGTTTTTCTTTGCACTGAAATAAGGAGCAGAGGCTTCAACTTCGAGACCGCTATAATGTATCAGGTAAAAGGTGATCCGCCAGTTATCTGCAGGTCACATCATTGGCGCTAACCTCGGTGTGTAATTCGTCACATACACGCCTATGGACTGCGTCTGTACGTAAATAGGGTGGCGCAAACCGGTGATTACACCACAGCAGTTTGTCTAAAGGAGTGATGGTTATTGTCATGACATGACTTGATAAATAACAGGTTATACCGTGCTTGTTATGCAGAAAAACGAAACTTTTTATTTCTTCGAAAGCCGCCTCATATTAATTTAAGGTACGAAAGTTCAACAGGGATGCTAAATACTTTTAGACTTTTCATCCATTTCTTGTGTTCGGTAACATCGCAGACCGCATAAAAAGAACTACCTGGGCTGTTTCAGGAAGAGTTAGACCGATTTTCCATTGGTGTTTGAACTTCTCGTCGGTCGGGGGTAGTGACAGACCCCAAGCGATGTCGGGTGTAGGGAAGAACCCGGACCCGTTCATGCCGCTTGACGATTTTTCTCGCAAACATGACATACTTCGTTTAGCCAGCCACTGGCGCCTTTGCACATGTCTCCGGGTCACAGGCCAGAAAATAGTCATCAGCCATATATGGTATGCATATTCCTCGTTGGAAGTGTATAATTTATCCGGCCTTCTAAAATCTGACGACACTGGCTGTGCTACCATCCAGAGTTATGAATCCTCGAGGAACCAAGGATCAGAATGGAAGGACCAAAAGGATTCAATTTGGCCAGTTTTGCCCGGCTAAGACCGGTTTAGACCTGCCAAAACTGCATTTGCCCCTTAAAATCTGACAGTTGTATTTTCTCTGCTTAACCCACGAAAAGGACAAAAAAGTGGAACGGTTGACCCCGACAAAAGCACGGCCTGATGGAGTAGGGAGCACGAGAAGAGACTTCACAGATTTTCGGCTCCTGCGGCAGTCGTCATATGTAAGGAGTGGGAAGGCAGGTCTGAGTAATGCTAGGCTTCGAAGAATACCTTCATCATTATTTGAACACGGCCTAAGTTAGAAAACTGTTGATATCTCCTTGTGCTATTTTCTTCTCCAGCCTTTTCTTCTTTCCGTCGACGTCTGTCAGATACTCATTTTCTCGTTTCGACCCACCAGAGTGTATTTCTTCATTCAAACTAGCATGCCGTATGTACAAGAAACCTCTTAATTTCAGCCGATTTAGAAAATCTGACTGCTGCGGCAGAAAAAAACATATCTCTGGTATTGCATTGATTGCGTCGTATTTTTCAGAGGTTTCGACGGTAACTGACGTGAAACCATCGCCATAACTGCCAAAATAAATTCTAGTGAAACGCAAATCGCCATCGCTGACTGAAAGCTCTTGAATTTTTTGACGGACGTAATTATTTCTTCGCCATGTGGTAATGTGGTAAAACCGGAGCACGGCAATTCCTTACCAAGAAAACGAAAATCACTGGGAACATATTTTTGCGTGTGTGTGGCGGGGGAGGCGGCTACAGTTCGTACTGCGTGTTTTTGAGGATAAACGCAGTTGACCTTGCTCTTCATGCTCCCCACAGTGTCTACCGGTTTATTGGTTCATTGTTTACTGTAACATCTCACTAACACGTCCACTGCAATCACAGCTATTCTTTGCTCCTGTAGCACGGCTGCGGCGTGGTCGGTTTCATCGATTTTGCGGAAGAAATAATGCGGTCTTCGTTTCCGCTTTCTTGGTGGTGCTCGTCGGCCGGCGCTGCGCGAGCGGCTGCGCGCGTGGGAGCCGTTGTGCGTGCCGTCGCTGCGGTGACCGGTGCCTGCTCAGCGGCTTGGTTTCGTTAAAACATTCTTCGACCCGCTGACCGCCTACGGAAGCTGTGCACAAAGGTCTGAGGCGGCCAGTTCTGGTCGTGCATATGAACAATGAGTGACGTGGGGTGAGACGTGAAAAGGCGTTAGAAGGAAGGAAGCATTCTGGGGACGATTTTTTCCTGGGAGATAGGGGATTCCCCCCCCATTCGGCTACCTATATCGCTTCACTTTGTGGTGAAAAACCATGTTTAGTCGTCAAGTAGACAATGTGTTTAAACCATTTTGGTTAAGTGTAGACCGGCACAGGCCGCGTGCTGGTTTGTTTTAAGATGATGTAACTAAATACTCCGCGACGAATGTTAATTGGCTGTGACGTACGTTGGGTAATTCTCCATTGGTTCTTAATCACCCTTCCCAATATCATCCGCGCCCTTCACTGGTGACAAAATTCACCCCTCCCCCCCTTTGATCTCTTCCCCAACGCCAGTGGCATGCCTTGTCAGCGCCCGTTGCAAAACGTCTGCGGTTGAGACTGTTACTTCCGTAGACGTCAGACTTTTCTCCCGCCAAATTTAATTCAGCCCGCCCTGCCTTTTCACCTGACCAAATGACCCAGCATCATGTCGTAGCTGCCGAGGTCTTCCGGGGCCACCGGGTGAGCCGACCTACTCTGTGACTGCGGCCGGGCGGCGGCGCCAGCTCGGACCCATCTCTGCCGGCCACGGCAGGGGCGGCGGCAGGCTGCACCCTCGCTTACACGCGCGCCGCTGCTCGGTGTGTTGCTTCATCTGCTTCCGCGCTTGACTGGCCGCGAAAGGGGCGGCAGTGGGGGTGTTTGTGTCATCCCCCCTTGGCAGCATCCCGGCCGGCTGCCGACCGGCCGGCGGCTGGTGAAATCCAGTACGACCCTTTGAGACGGACAGCAATGGCCCGGTGACCGCGGCCAGAGCTGACGGTACCGGCGGTCGGTCCCATGTCTGGTCAACTGCCGATCCGCTGGGCGGGCCCGCTGCGCGTGTGCGAAACGAAGTGACTTGCTCCGGCGAACGCCACATTTTAAATCCAAGCCTTACGGACGGCGTACGACATTGCGTCACGTTGGATCGCACCTCCGCGTCTGATCATATTTCACAGGAATTTCTTATCGCGTATAACTCCTGAACTCCGTCCGTTGGCGTTTTTATGACGCGCCGGCCGTTCACGACCTGGCCTACCTTTCCGGCGAAACGGTGACCGACCCCACAGGGCCCTGTTGACTAGACACGCGTGCATCAAAAGGCGACATTATCCGTTGTCACTTCTAACGCCACACTGTGTCGGTCCATCGGTATGCAGGTAATGCGGGCCGGACTGGAGGTGTGCGAACTGGTCGTTGGGCTGCCGTTAGCAGACGAGCGCCGGTACGGAGCGCGCCTGACCGCACACTCTCAGGCGAGCCGCGGTAGGATGATTTTGGTCCTGAGATTTCCCAGCCGTGAGATCGTCCCCTGGTACAAGGTCGGATCTGCACGTCTCGGTGGTCCACCGGCCTAGGGCGGGCATGGCAGGGCGGCACACCAACGCTGGCTGCCATGGTTTCGCGTGACCTCCCGGACCTCCTCCGCAAACGACTGGTTGAAGGAGCGCCTTGAATTCGCCGGTCGCTACACACGAGTCACATGTCCAGAAATACGGCCTACTCTGGCCGCCTGCGGCTCACCGACCAACGCAAAATGTTCTAACGCCCCCCCCCCCCTTTACTAGTTCCAGAAAACGTTACATTGCGGGTGAGGTAGGATCGCACGCATCAGATACGGTAGAGAGACAGGGCCACGTCGCCCGTCGCGCCACTCACTTTTTCTCCGGCTGCTGTAGTCGGCAGTTCTCCATGTGTGCAGTACTTCTGCCTGTCTCCCGTCGCAGCGAAGCTCTTCCTCTTCGTTCGTCTTGGTGATGTCTCTGTGATATCTTCCGCAGTGTCCCCTCGTCTCCCGCATTCCTCCCTTTTCTTCACTTTCTTCACCGCGACCCCTCCCTGCCATCGTCCTATTGGGCTTGTTTCTCCTTCCGCTGCTTCTCATTGGCCTGCCTCCTCCTCGAAATCCGCCCCGTCTCATGCCACGGCCTCCGGCTGGCACCTGCTCTAAATGTCGAGGTAATCGCCCCTTCTCTTGCCACTGCCTCCGACTGGCACCTGCTCTAAATGTCGAGATAATCGCCCCGTCTCTTGCCGCAGCCTCCGGCTTGTGCCTGCTCTAAATGTCGAGGTAATCGCCACGCCTCTTGCCGCAGCCTCCGGCTGGTGCCTGCTCTAAATGTCGAGGTAATCGCCACGCCTCTTGCAGCCGCCTCCGGCTAGAATTTGCTCCGATTTTCGAAGTCGGTCTTCGCTTGTCTCCGGCCGGTACCGATCTTGTTTGGCTGTCATCGACGCACCACGCCGCGAGATTTCGCCGAGGTGCGAAGATAAGCAGCCGGCCATCTGCTCGCCGGCCCGGCCTGAAACAGGGCCGTCGGCGTCATGGTGATGTTACATTTGTTCCAGATGTCGGCGTCGTTACTGAAAAGCTCCCGACCGACAGTGATCTTGTCTGGCTGTTTTCGACGCCCTACGGCGAGAGTTTTCGAAGTGGTGTAGAACAGACGGCCATCTGCGCGCCGGCCCGTCATTAAACAGAGCCGTCGGGGCCGCGGTAATGCTTCTCTTGTTCTAGCTGGCGGCGCTGGCCTTCAGTGGCACCCGCCGGCGAATGATCTTTGGCTGGTGTTGGCACCCAGATGCAGTGCGCCAGAGCTGGACCTTCTGCGTAGCGGCGCTGGCAGGAGACGGGGGGGGATGGGCTAGTTTGTGGGTCACGATGAAAATTAAATGGATGGAAACACCATGTATATTTACGAAAAAAAAAATGCGAAAATGTGACCCAGTCACATTTTAAACCCGTTTTTAGTGAGTCACGTTCCGTGGCTTTAGGATTTCCACGCCGTGTTACTGTACAAATGACCGCTGGCCAAAATGAAAATTGTAGCCTGGTTACACTCCGAATTTTAATGCATGATAATAACGTCCACAGAGACATACATACAAAGCGATGAATAAGATGAATGAATGATTAAACACCAGGCCTATGAACGACTGAGACATTGTGCTTTCATGAGCTCTTTAAATCTCGATGTAGATGAGTGGGCGGTGCTCTTGTCAATCCATGTGTGAAAAGTCCTTTCAGTAAAAGTTCGCATGCCGCTATTGCTCAGCGCACGTGGGGTATTAAGTGCATTTGACGTGCAGATAATAATACACACCATATCGATGTTACGCTGGACAAAGAGTGTGCTGGACGGTTCGCTTACAGTAACTTTGTGAAAAAGAAATAGACAAAAAGATATACAGAGTGAGCTGCCGGGCATTCGGCCAGGGATGATTTGCAACGATATCAGACACATGGTCAAACTTGTGTCAAACTTTCCTTCCGTACCCGCAGATGGTTGCTTGTACGTTCGTGCTCTGCTCTTCAGTGGAATTCGGTCTAAACAGTTCATCAAACTACCCTAAGAGTGTTCCATAATGGTTCTGCGCGCTTCACAGGCAGCAGCCAGCACCGGCTAGCCCGCGATCACCATAGAGTCGTGGCGCCTCGAGCTCAGATTCACTGCTCGTCTTGCTGGTCGGGTGTCCCGCTGAATTGGTCTGGCGTGACGCAGACATGTCACGGGGCCTGTCCATGCAGAGTGTAGTATGTCCGTCATGTCACCATCGCACGCGCGCGACGTCCCAGCGATCGCTCTGTGTGAGAGGTTTCCACCTTGTATGGGTCATTAGTTTGTATCAGCCCTTATCGCATTTTTATGTCCCAAGGTAGAGGACTGTTGCTGGAACGAACGATTTCAGCTTGTCGGTCCATTTGGTAAGATTAATTTATCTCTTCATGTATGTTCCCAGCGTTGTCGCTTTTGTAGCGATCGACTTGTTTTTCACGGTGTTTTGGTTGCATGAAGATATGTTCTAAGGCACATGAGCATATTATATTCGTAGCATACCCAGTGGTGTCCATGGTCGAGGTTTTGTATCCGGTAACCGCATGGTGGCGAGACAATGGTTAGACAATGACAAAGAGACAATGGTTATAGGCCCCGGTACACGCTATGTGAGATAATGGATCCGCAGCGTCATGTTCAGCAGAACCTTGTCACACCGACGGATCAGCATAACTCGCGTTCATTGGTGTAGTGTGTTGTTAATTCTGGAGGTCTGCGGATGCTTCGAATCTTATAGCACTCTCGGAAGGTTCGACATCTTGTGCGTTTTAGCGAAGCCTGCGCGTATTACACTATGTCACAATACGCGTAATACGACAGCTGGACGTGTTCTGTGTACCTAGAAAAGGAAAACTGAAACTGCGGACGATGTTTCGGAGTAAAATCTTTTCAAAACCTTTTTTCATGATATCTATGTTTTGTATATTTATATATATATATATATATATATATATATATATATGTATATATGTATATCTTAGGCATTCCAGTTTTATGGCGATCACATATGAAGCTCTGAGGCCATTATTATAACAAAGTAATGTCGAGGACGGTATTTTTTTCTCTGATTTGCCCTCACCCGTTATAAACCATCGGTGAAAAAAATTCTACGACAAAAAAAGACGACACTGAAAACCCGTCACTGACGGCGATATGGTTCTCACAAAGCTCCATTTGCGGCAGCTGCTGGCGCACGGGTGCGCCATAGTTGTAAAAATATGACAAATTCGACGGCAAATAAAAAGGAACGGAGTCGCTGCGTTTTTCTGTTGAGGCATGTAGATCCGAGGTCGTTTCCCGTCACGTTTTGAGTTTGTGAGGCCCACCATGCTTTTTGAAGAAGAGGTGGAATATGAGATCCCTCTTCACGGCCAGGCTGGGCCAGCGAGACGGCCAAGAGTGTTTCGCTGGACCGCCAACTGTAGCACATCATGCCATGCCTTTGTGCGTCGCTGCTGGGCACCTGGACCCTTGAAGTCACCATAGAGCTTCTGCAACATGTTAGACCAATGTGTTGTGAGATCTCATTGGCCGCCATTTCCAAAAACACTTTCAATGCCAAAGCATGGGTCATTTGAAGTGGTTTGACCAAGGAATAGTTTTCCAATTATATTTCATCAACAAGTAGTAAAATGATTTCATTGTACTGGAACACTCCGTAATTCTACAACTAGTCATCTCACGTTAAGTCACTGCTTTATAACCAGGGGCAAGGAAGCATTTTTGGCATGAACTCCTCCAAAATTAGGGGATGGGAAAGGAAGCATTTTGGGCCAATTCTTTCCAGTGACCACCAATAGCGTCAATGTTACATTTCGTAACAAAGTGGGTGCAGCTGTGCGTGCCACCCCACCCACATTCCCTAGAGTATACCAGTCTGATTTGCATTTTTGTTAGCTTTCAAAGTATGAATTCAAACTTTGCACAAGCTAGCAGTGTGCATATGCAAAGACTGCATTGTATGTTCAGTCTTGCAGTTAAAATACTTGCAAAATCATTGATGTTAATTTGTATTGTTTTGTGATGGCCCAGACCAAGGCTGGACTCTATTTTTTTGGTGTTGAGGAATGCCAGAAAATCTCTGCTCCAAAAATATTTTACACTCCAAAAGCCTGATCTTGTGCCTCCATAAAAAAACTACATTACAACCAAAACTTTCTGACAAATTTCTCACTCTGCAAACTAATGATTCTGTCTCCAGTCCGTAAGAAGTAGGGATAATGGCACAGCCATAGGCACAGGGGTCATGGTCAGATCAGACTTTTGGAGTATAAAATATTTTTGGAGCACAGATTTTCTGGTGTTCCTCAACACCAATAGGCACAGGAGGCATGAGGCTAGGGGAGGCTTCAGCCCTCCCTAATTCTTTGAAATTTAACAATGACCCTATGGGCACTGACTAGAAAGAACTGGCCCAAAATGCTTCTCAGCCCGCTCCCCCCCCCCAGTGAAGAGAAGTTTCCATGATCCTGGCATAACTGAGTTACAACAAGGATGCCAACTTAAACTAGTACCAATGTTTGCAAAATTTTGTACTGCAAAACAAAAATTATACTGACACCAAGAAAACATACAAAATTTCAAACCCTGGCCCAGACCCTCCATGCTGATTTGGCCCAATGTTGGTTAGGCAACCCCAAACTGGTCCCATATATAGCAAAGAAGAAGGGAAACATTAAACATCACATGGTGCCTGCCAGCCTTGGGCATTATTTGATGGCCATGATTACTGTGTTGCTCAAAATAAAGAACATTTGCTCCATAACCATGCGTGATCCAAGTCCAATTCAGTTTCAGTTTGAAGATATCCATATATCACTGCATACCAGATGAAATGCAAATAATCATCGAAAATCATCATTCTTGGAACTTTGGCTTCTGTAGCAAAAACTGAGGAGAAATCCAGAGCACTGAAAATTAACTGGCCACAATCTAAGGAGTTTCTTGGGGGTGGGCGTGGGGGTGGGATGGAAGTAAGGCACCAGATCGGGTTGCTGGATAAGCCGTTGGGTTTGGCACCCCAGCGAAAAAATGCCACCTCTGACAATTGGGGACTGCAAATGCAAGGTGAAATTTATACATGCTCTGCTGCATATAGAACAAGATGCTGACCAATACTGAAAGATGCCAACAAGTAACTATCCTGAAAGTTGCTTTGAATACCAGTACCTTTGACGGGACCTTGCCCTTAACATTATCTCATTTTTACACATACATTTACATGGCGCACAACGTATGGAAAGTGTTGGAATGACCACAGGGTCTGACATTACTCTTATATCCAATAACATTTTTCAAGAATCCCATGCCTTTGCTAGAAGCCGAAAAAACGACAAAAAAAACATGATAAAAACTGAACAAAACCAAACTCTTCACAGCGTGCAACAGTCGTACACTTACATCTTTCAATATCGGCATGAGCGTAAAAACCTCCGTTTTCTTCTTTGACGATTCGGAGTGCTTCATGTTTTCATGCTGTGCACGAGCTGCGTCGTAAAACCACTCTCGCTAAACAAGACTGGAAGCACAAATCTTAATGGCGGAAAAACAGCAATATTTTTGTCTGTAAATGTTTCACATGCCAACATGAATATTTCATGTACGCATTCCAGTCTTCAAAAGTTCCAGTGAATGGGAATTATTTTTTTCTTACGTCAACCCTGAAAAAATAACCATTTGATGCACATGCGTTTTATTCATGATAACCGATTTGGTGACCATCATCTTTTCTCTGTCGTGATTTTTTTTGCCGTCGCCGACATTATGTTTTTTTTTATAATAATGGCTTCTGATCTTTTTTCGTCTTCCCCAGTCTCAGCTGATCCCATCACTTTTCTGTGTTTGTTCGGGTGCACCGAGACAGTCTGCGGGAGGTGAATGCCGCTGCCAGAGCAGCGAGCGGCGCTGGTCGGTCGGCTGGCCGGTAGCCGGACACGCTCTTGGTTCGACGTCCGTTCCGCCCCCGTGGGAAGCGGGACGGGGCCGGACGGCACGTGGGCGCGGTCCGAGCCGGAGGTGGGAACGGGGGTAGTCCCGGCCAGCCGTGCACGTGCTTGATGAGCCGCCTGAGACGGATGGATGTTCCGCTAAGCCGGTCGGCGCCGCCGCCGGCGCCCTTTCGGCGATGGTCCCGGCGTCAGCCATGCACCCCGAGCGGAGATCCTGTCGCGTCGGCTGCCAGACGGCCGAGAGGCCCTAGTCTTAGCTGCAACTCGTCCGACCGCTTTGAAAACCTTCGCAGACTTCGCCCTTGGCCTTTAGGCATGGGCGGCGTTACGATTTTTTCGTTGGGGGAGGGGCATAAGAGACTACATTGTTTTAACCCTATTCCCGTACCCGTAGCGCTAGGGCGCATTCCGTGTGGCGGGGGCCTATTGTTCCTCCCCCCCAAGATCCCGAGAACTACCTGTCCCCTTTCATCGCAACAAACGGCAGTCGATTGGCCATGATGTGAACTACGTTTTTGCAACAAGAAGTTTCCAAAAAATTTTAAAGGTGAAAGCGGCGGGTACAGGGGAGCAAAAAATCGGAAAGGAGGCACTTTTGGCTTTTTCAGCTCCGCTGCTTATGAGCCGGTTTTGGTGAAACTGGCATGAATCGGAAGCTAACTGACGGGAATTTTTCGATTGGCCGGTACGTTTGGAATTTTGCGAAACTCCATGGACGTTCAAAGAGGTTTGAAAATGGCAAGAATATATATATATATATATATATATATATATATATATATATGTATATATGCATAGATATGTGTATATATTTTACTGAACTAAGATAACACTTCTTTTTAGCTTCCTCTAGTCATACCATACTTCAGAAGTACAAGTCGCATTTCATTGCTGATGTAGTGTTGGCATAGGCGGCGCCAGTGGCATGAAGAAAGGTAACGTCGAATGGTCAGATGTTTATGAGGTCAGCTTTAACATTTAACCGTCAGTGACCTCCAGTGACCTCATAATCACATGGAATGGGCTTGACTCAGTTTCATAGTTTTGAAAACATTCCCATTTATTTGAATGGACTATATTTGCAAAGTCCTTTTTATGGCCGTCATGATGTAGGGTACGCGCACGGGCATTTTATTTCATATCTCCGGACCGAACCTGATGTCACCCTGAAACTGAGAGTATTTGTGGAGAATACTGCCTTGAATCACATGCGTTCCAGATTTTGCGTTTCGAAAATTAGCGTCCAAAATGTTTATATAAAAGCGGATTTTCACCGTCCACCTTGATCCGGCCTTTTGAAGTGACCTCAGATAAATGAAGGTATTTTTGTGTGTTTTCCTAGTCACTTACCTGTATACTCATGTAACGTTTTAAATTCTGTCTAAAAATCCTCTTTTGGCAGCAGTTTTTCTTTTACCTTCAACAGTGCCTGAAATGGTCTTAGGTACTCCCGAAAACGTGGGCTGGCTCAGCCCCTGAGCGAAATAAAAGTATGAAAATGTGGCATAATACGTAGAACGAATAGGTAGGAAAAGCCATCAAGTTCTGTGAAGCTGCTTCAAAGATCATAGAAATGGCGTAGAAAAAAATGGACGGGCTTCAGATGCCCCATTCCATGCGTGAATACTTTTATTGTATAATTAATTATTTATATATGGAACTATATATCAAATACAATTTATCTTGTATTATATATATATATATATATATAGGTATATATCAAATACCTTGCCTTCCCGCTCCCCACTTCTTTGTCAACCAGCTCATCACCAGTTCTGTTAACCAGTTCAACCAGCTCGTCCAGTTACCGGATTGCGACTCATAGAGGTCTTAACACTATAGTTCCTGTTCTCTTTCTGTGGAAATCATGAGGAGTTTTGCGGTGTAGGTAAGGAGAATTTTTGCAATATTTTTTGCATCAACCGTTCGAAGCCAACTTGGTAAAAGGCAGTTCGCTTGGATGGAACATGTATCGCGACTACTTGGACTCCGCAAGTCCAAATCACCAGCCCAGTTCGTACTGGAAACCTTCAGTATGCCCGTGAAATTTCATTGATAAACAAAGAGCGGCGATTTTAAGATATATTTATTGTGGCACAAACCTTCAGAAATGTTAATGACATGCTAGAGAACTTTTTGGACTGCTTAGCTTAGCCCGGCACCGCCTGAAGGGATGTGTGTGTGTATGTGTGTGTGTGCGTGTGTGTGCGTGTGCGTGTGCGTGTGCGTGTGCGTGTGCGTGTGCGTGTGCGTGTGTGTGTGTGCGTGTGTGTGTGTGTGTGTGTGTGTGTGTGTGTGTGTGTGTGTGAAATAGGGCACCCCTCGGTTTTTCCGGAATAACTTCTGAACCGTTAGATCCAGCCGAACCAAACTCTCAGTACGTATTCAGTAGTCGATTTTACGTATTTTTACATCAAAACCATTTCCAGGCTACGTCGGGTCGTGGAGATATGACGTCATAAGTAAATCCCGGTATGCATGTTTTTGCCTCTTCGGGCGGTGACGCGAACAAGCTTCGTTTTTTTATGATATCCACGAATATAATGCACGGATTATTTGTATTTACATAGGACAAAGTCCCCAAAAATATACAGCCATCACATGTCAACATTGGAGGTCATGCTAAGTCACATGCATAATGACAGTTGGACGGATTTGCATTGTGAATGATAGAACTGGTTACCGCTGACCTTCCCCATCGTTCAAGCCGGACAAGCAAATCTATACGCGAGTCTTAGCAAGGTTGATCAAATGTAACGTGAGGTCATGTCAGGTGACGTTACTCGGATCCGTTTTGATCCACGTGAGCAAGGATAGCAAAACGAAATAAAATGCAGCAATGTCTGTGGAAGATCGTTCATAAACAGCAGAGGGCAGTTGTTGTTCCTCGTGAGAAAAAGAAAAACGACTATCTGTCCCGACCCGGCTTGACCTTGACCAAGTAAAGAACTCACAGAACAGGTCAAATTATCATGAAATGTCATTTTTAAATATTGCTCTTTGTCAGGAAGAGTAATGCAACCTACTCTAACCTGATCGGGACTGACCTTGACCGGATGAAAAGCAGGTAACACAAAACTGATCATCAGGTTTCATGTCCGTCCTTTTTGTCACGTGGATCAATACGGCTGCCATTAAGTATCGATCTTTGACATGTAAAGTAAACCCAGTATTACACTTGACCTAGACTGACCTTTGCCCGGCATTTTTTTACATTTCGGCATGCGTCTGATCCGGAAGGTCGTTGGTTTTTGTTTCATACCCAGCTGAAGGGCCGAAGACCATTTTTGCCGATAACATGGTGTACGAACCGGTGTCAGTTTTTCCGACGTCGTGTTATGCGTTTTACGTGACGTCATCAGTCACGTGACCAATGATAACATAGCATTTTCTGAATCGCAAGACTCAGGGCTGCCGATTGGTGGTAGACCGATTCAGATTGGTGGTAGACAGGGGGGGGGGGTGCTTTTTTGAGACCCCCAGGTGGTCTCGGATACAAAAACAAGCCAGGCTTTGCCTGGTTAAGAAGGATCACCAGGACTACCCAGTGAGTTACTCAGGGCCACCAGGCAGCGTCCCGAAGGTATGCGGCGTTCTTTCGTTGAGGGACACAAAAGTCTTGGCCATTTTGTGATCAAGAACACCTCTTACCCTATCGCGGTGCACATGACAGATGGCGACAAAGCTCTCTTGAGGTATCACCCATCGCCAACTTTTCCAATGTTCTGAATCTTTTTCCTTTTCCACCAGTTCTGCATCACTGGAGTAAATTCTTGAGCGGACGGTTCCCCTCCGTCAATCCTTGGAGATGACGCGTACCCCGGGCCCCTCCCCCCGTGGTGTCGCCCATGCCTTTGGAAGTTTCTCTTCTCAGGTTCATTTTTGGCAGACTGGAAGCTGTGGGGACGATCGTTTCGTGCCGTGTCTTGCTACGTTCGGTCTCTGGATAGTGGACAGCTATGATACTTGGACCACATAAATGTGCGGAACCAGCAAGTTCTTTGATGTTATAATGTATGATGGGGATTACGGATCTGCTCGTATTTTGTTTGGGGTACGGTGATAGCGTGGGAATTTCACTTCGCTGTGAAGTTTCCCGCCGTTTTGGCGGTGTTTTTATGCGCTGAGGTCTGATGTCGACGATCTATGAACCTGATCTTTGAGCGTGAACCAAAGCGAAGTTTCAGTGTCATTGTGACGCGTCGTTTCTCAAAAGCAGGATAACGGGCGATCGGCATATTTACACGCCATCGCGGACTTTTGGTGCCCGGGCGTGGAAATAGCCGGCGCGGCTGGCGGCAGCGGTCGGGCCGGCTGGCGGCGGGGAACCCCGCGGAGGTCATTTCTCGCCCGCTCACCGTCGACTGGCATCCGGTTCTGGTTCGGACCGGGGCCTCCGGTGCCGTGCCTTGGGCCGTCCGACCACCGTTGCAGAGGTGCATGGTTCAGTACATGCACGTGTGTAAATGTAATGCGCTGAATGTAAATCCAGCCTGCAGTCCGGAGAGGCCTCGGGGGAGTCATTGCTTTTGCGTTGCGGTGTTTCATCATCAGAACCGTACAGAGTGACCGCGCCGACATGGCTTTCGCCAGCAGCTGGGGCTGGCTCGTGACCTGGCCTGTCTCTGCCCGGACTTGTTATCTGTGTTACCGGCGCTGCAGGGAGACGCTAGCAGGATGTGTTTCGGTGCTTGGCATCGCCGCAATCGCTGTCGTCGCCGACTGGCTGGCCCCCGATAGGCGTCACAAACCGCGGCGTGCCGGCTGGGACCTGGCTTTTCCTGCGGCGATAAAATATTGACCGGCGGACGGCTATGACGTGCCGTTTTGGGAAGGTGCCGGTGCCTCGCGCCGGGGCTGGCAGTGAAAAATTGTCCGAAGTCCGGCGACGGCCGAGATCTGAGCTGGCTGTTTTGCTAGATGACATTTACCGAATGGGTTTTCGTCACGGCAGCCTGGTCTCCAGCGTAATCCCGCTGACTTCAGATGTCTCTGGATCCCCACGGCATTCAGTGATACCACCGAAATGCTGCGACTAATGATGTGACATGACTCCGCTGACATGACATGGCCTTGCGGACCTGTAACCCGGTGCAACCTAGGATTAAATACGACCAGGCTGACCTAGCGTGACCCTACAGACCTGGTATGATCCGATGGCCCGGCGTGACTCCGTTGACCTGATATGACCCCGCTGGCCTAATATTGCCCTGCTGACGTGATGTGGCCCCGCTGACCTGGTGCGCCCCCGCTGACGTGGTACGGCTCGGCTGGCCTGATGTGACGCGCTGACCTGTCGTGTGTGGCTCAGTACCCGCAGGCGCTGGGCGGCGGGCGGTTCCCGGTGGCGGCCGTGCGTGACCTGACGACCGGGTACGACTCGGCGCAGCCGGACGGCCGCGCCCGGCTGCCCGTCTCGGCCAGCAGCCAGATGGTGACGTTCACGTTCGTCCGGCCGGCGGCCGTCCTGACGCTGCGCACCAGCGGCACCGAGCCCAAGATCAAGTGGTACTCGGAGCTGCGCGCGCCGCCCGGCCAGACGTGAGTGCCCGGCCCCGCGCGTAGCGAGCTTCCCGAGGAGGGAGGGAGCGCATTTTGGCTGGAGTGCCTCTCGGTCTCCACTCTAAGCTCGGGACGGTTTCCGTTCTCTGTTGCCGAAATGCAGGTGATAGTCTTTTTGTCATGGAGGGTTCTCTGAGCATGGACAGGAAACGACTGGGGCCATCTGCATCACAGCGTTATTGAAATCTCCGTAAATAATGCCTTAGTTTTGTGCAGTGGCTAGAGTTTTTGGTTTACGAGTATGAATGGTCTGATGAATGACCATGGAGTGACTGCTACGTGGTTTAGGGTGAGCATAAATGCCCGTAGCACCGCTCTCGCCGAAGGTTTATCACGTGCTGTCCTTGTCTCCCGGCAAGAATCGGGGTGTCGAATAATTGATCTCATGCCAGATGCAAGTGGTTCCATGGGGTACAATCTTGAAGTGGTCAGGCTGAGAAGAGAGTAAAACCACTGTGACTAAAACCATTCCGCAAAGGCATTCTTTCGTGTCAGTCGTCACCTTCACGTGTGCTGGATATATAGCCAGGTTAGGCTAGCGTTATGATTCGTGCAGCTTATGCCTAGGTTCTTGCGGCGTTTTGGCAATAAGTATCGTATTGGTCTGTCGGATCGGCTACCACCTGACAGTGTGAAATTGTATACATTCATCCTTCTGGTTGGCGGTAGGTCTTATCATGTGTTCCCGGGGAGTGACGGTGTCTGACCTCGGTCTTCCGTGGTCTTGAACGAATTTTTGCAGAGTTTCCTACATTCTTCAAGTAACGCTTCTTTGCGTCTGGTGCATTGTGCCATACAGTAATCAGTGGACCGAAGTAATAACTCAAACCGAGGGCGGTTTGATAGATCAGCCAGCCCTGATGGGCCATAAACCATTTAGCAGTCGGTTGTTACTGCACCATGTTTGCTTCATCTCGCCGCCGCGGAATGGATCTGCACTCGCCCTGTGTAGAGCTACAGCAGGGGGCCGGGTTTCTGGGAACCTGAGCGTCGTGAGCTCGGTCCTCACGATGGCAGGCTGCACACGGGCGCCAGGTCGGAGCCAGGGCCAAGGGCGGGCGAGGAGATCCCGGAACCAGGACCAGGGGCAGGCGAGGAGATCCCGGAGCCAGGGCCAGGAGCGGACGGGGAGACCCCGGAGCCAGGGCCAGGGGCGGACGGGGAGACCCCGGAGCCAGGGCCAGGAGCGGACGGGGAGACCCCGGAGCCAGGGCCAGGGGCGGACGGGGAGACCCCGGAGCGCTGCCACACTGAGCCGGCGGAAGGTCGCGAGCCGGCCGACCCGGCAGCGGGGGCTGCGCTGTGGCCGGCGCCACACGCCTTGCACCTTTCCTGGTTTCCGTTCGCCGGTGGCCTGGCGCCTCGGCCGTGCGAACGTCGGTTCTTGAAGCGTCAGTGGCGCCCCGGCAGGGAGAATGTGTCCATTTGCTCGGTGCCGGCGGCGGCGAGCTCCCTGCGCCGTGCACCGCTGACGCCGTTCTTCCGGACGCAGGGACCGCGCGGCCGTGCGTCGCCAGCTGGACGAGCTCGTGGCCGCCATGGTGGACGAGCTGCTGCAGCCGGAGGCGAACCAGCTGATCGCCCGGCAGGATTAGCCGGTTGCGGCGGCGGCGGGCCACGGCCGACCCGGCTGGCCGGCAAGGACAGGAGCGCTCCCACGAGCCCGGCTCGGACTGGGAGGAGCACTGCACGGGACGGTGCCTAATGGTTGGACCGGGAACGTCGGTCGGCAAGAAGACGCCCGCTTCCCGCGCCGCATCCCAAGCAACGGCTGGTGACGCTGGCCACCACGGCAAACTGGGTGGGGGACGCGTTTCGGTTCGTGTTATGCTTGTTTTGGAAGTAAGCGAAATGCGTAGCACTGGCTGCAGAGGGGCATTTTCGTTTGTAAAACAATTGTAAATGTAAAGCACATCCATATGTTATGGTTGTCGTTTGCAGTCGTCTGTGACATAGTACTTGGTAATCCTTTCGATCATGTTGTGTATCTCATCACAGTATCGCGAACAGAGCGATGCGAGGGGATTTTTAAGTGCAAATAGTAAATGACAACATGCTGATCTTTTGTCATGCTGTACTGGATGTCAGCGAGGAGACGACTTGTTGCGATGTCTGGTCTTGCCTTAGTTCGTAGCTTTAAGTATGTATATGTGTTTTTTGTCTCAAAGAATTCGAACGGTTTCTGATTCATGGACCGTTTGACCGCAAATTCGGCTGTTTATAACATTTTACAACACTCTTTGTAATTTTCAGTTACGAGGGAAAATGTTGGATGGGTTTTCCGAGGAAAAAATAACCAAATTGGGAAACTGTTACTTGGAATGTCATTGTTTTCCTTTAGCTTATAGCAAAAAAATAACCACAGGTTCATGGGCGGTAGTCTTATGCCGGTGGCTTCGTTTCCGGAAAAAGTTATTTCCGGTCGTGCAACCTGCTCTGGTATTGCCTCCCAAAGCCAGGAGTAAATTGCATTGTTTCGTTCAGACGCCCACTAGATTGCTAAATACGAAGTGCAATGGTGATTCTGGTCTTGTAATGTGGATTATGTTACTAGAATATCGAAGCTTAGTTGGAAGCTTAATTGTGCGAATCGCGAGTAGTTTTGACAAGAGGCATATTCCAGTGCGGCACTGCCGAATTTACATATCATTTGCCAGGGTTTTATTTTTGAAGCTCCGCCAAAGCCGGTACTGAAACGCTCCTTCTTTGCAGTTGCAGTGGTGTGCTTTAAGCATTTGGAAATGGACCTTGACTTAACTGAGAAATATCACCGAATTCAAACGGAGCTTATTGTTGTCTTGCCGTGTTTCGGTGTTGGGCTGAGGTCCGGGTATTTTACCACCAAGTGAAGAGTATTAAGCTGAAATACGGCGCAACCCTTGATATGCTGAAGAAGTGTTGTTTTAAAGACAGTTAAAAGTTAAGTGAATATAAACTACTGAATACCTGCAAAACAAGCTTGTCGTTGAATAGCGAGGGTTTGCGGTAATTGTACCAGGATTGTTGCCTGAGCTCATTAGTAATTTTGACCCCAAGAAATTAAATTATTGTTGAGACTTATTTCGCACGCCAAGCCATGCTATTTCATGCGTTTCGGTTGGTGTTCATATGGGTTTTGCCGGGATTGTCATATATCCTTAACGTCAGAAACCACCTTGACGTTGTTTGCAGGTTATCCCCTAGGTCGCCTGGGAGGTGGTCGTGATGCACAGTTTGCTTCTTGTCGTACCAGCGCTGGGAGAATTTGGGCTTACATCTGCCCGATACGTGTTGCGCTTCAGTGTAGTCGGATATGTTGTCTCGCGCCGTGCTTCTGCTCTCCTCCGCTGAGATTCAGACGGCCGACCTGGTGTCCGCGGCGTCTGCCGTCACCGTCACGTTCTGCCACGTGATGCCTGCAGCGGAGTCCGCGGGCTTCCGGCCGGGGAACCTGCCACCCCTCCCCTTCTCCCCACAGCCTGCGGACTTCCGGCCGAGGTACCTGACACTTCCTCCCCCTCTCCCCACAGCCTGCGGACTTCCGGCCGAGGTACCTGACACCTCATCCCCCTCTCCCCACAACAGCCTGCGGACTTCCGGCCGAGGTGCCTGACACCTCATCCCCCTCTCCCCACAACAGCCTGCGGACTTCCGGCCGAGGTGCCTGACACCTCCTCCCCCTCTCCACACAGCCTGCGGACTTCCGGCCGAGGTACCTGACACCTCCTCCCCCTCTCCCCACAGCCTGCGGACTTCCGGCCGAGGTACCTGCCACCCCTCTCCCTCTCCCCACAGCCTGCGGACTTCCGGCCGAGGTACCTGACACCTCCTCCCTCTCGCCCCAAAGCCTGCAGAATTCCGGCTGGGGGGACCTGCCGCAGTGGACAGTTGCCGGCCGACGGTCGACAGTGGACAGCGGCCGGCTGACGGTCCACAGTGAACACTGGCGGGCTGAGGGTCGACAGTGGATAGTCGCCGGCCAACGGTCGACAATGGACAATAGCCGGCTGACGGTCGACAGTGGACGGTCGCCGGCCGACGGTCGACAGTGGACGACAGGCTTACGGTTCTGCGGGTCTGGTATCGACTATCGAATCCGCCCGTCATCCGGGCCGCGGTCTGGGGTCAACGTATAGCGCCATGTGCTGTGTTGCGCCCTGAGCTTGCTGCGCGGTCGGGGCCGTCCGTGTGTTGGAATACACATAGTGATGCCGGCAAGCTTCTGCTGGCTGAAAGCCGGAGTCGTGTCTGAGTCAAGAAGTATGAGGCAGGACAGTCGAAAGCGATCGTCGATCGTCGTCGATCGATCAGCGCGGACTACGTGTGGCGCAGGCGGATCACAAGATGTCAGGAAGGAACTCGTCGTCTTACAGTCGACATAGTACCTACGAACCGATCACTAGGTTCAATGATAGTTCCACAAACCGCTTGGCCATGGTTTCATCTGAGCTGCCAAAGGCCACGTGGTGTGTTTTACGGGCGGTGTCTCTTGTGGCTTTCTGTTCTCGGAATGACGTTGGTAGCCTTCCTCTGCCGAGGATAGCGGCAGGTTTTCACAAAACCGCGAGACAGTGGGCCACACTGCTCTTGTTCTCCTACAGAGTCAAGCCCGGGCCGATCCTTCCTCGTACGCCGGCTGGTCGGCTTTGAAAGGCACAGATCACAGGACTGGTAGTGTACAAAGAAAATGCCAGTGTGTCAACATGCCGCTTTACATGGATCGTAACCGGACCATCGACAAGCTGCCGCTTACATAAATGGCATTCTGCAATCGATGACGTCTTGTATCCATGATGTCTTGCTTACCTTGACTGCGACCCACTTGTGTTGACTGACATATCGTAAACCAGCGGCGAGACAGCGGGCTTGTGAATTACCAGCAGGCCATGACGACGCGCGTCCCACGCCCATCGTTTGTCGCCGGCGCTGCAGATGTGCAGCCCCGCGTCACGTGACCACCGAGATGCGCGGTCCTTCACCTTTCACTTCGCCGGGTGTCATAAATACCACAACTGTGCTCACGTTGCTCCTTTCACCGTTCTACGCTGCCCACATTCGGTCACAGAGATTCGTCTGACACCTAAGTCTGGTGAAAGCGTGTCGAGCGAAGAAAACATTGAAAACTGATTGCGAAAGAATGGCGCTGGGACACGGGACGCGTCACTGCGTAGGGTGTGTGTTCTGTACCCGCCCTTACGAAGTCCTGTCATATGGCCGCCAGCCGCAGTAGCTCGCGGCCGGCGGCAACTGAGGCTACAAGGTGCTCAGCCGGCGAGTATGACACCGGAGCAACCATACGACCAACGGCGTGGGCGATACATCATGGAGGAAAATGGCGTTGAAACCGGCGCGTCATAGGTGCCGGCATAGGCGCCGCGACGGGGTTTCCCGAGTTCAAACATCCAAACTACGGAGGTGTGAAAACATCGTGACTTCCATTGGCAACTGAGTGTACTGATGTCCTCTTGCTTGGTGCGAAGGAATGTTTAGCACGAGACTTAAATGTAAATCGAAAAAAACGACGTAAAAGCGAGGATAAACCCAGCACCCGCCGAAATTTCCTACTAAAGTTTTGGTTGATCGCTATGGTGACGTCACCAGCCAACTTCTAACATGTACTCATGACAGCTGGCTCGTAAATCTGTAACCATCTTCACAGTTAAGTTAAATTGCGGTCAAATGTCATTTTTCATATAGCTGCCATCGCACGAGAAAGCAGAATGATGAAACACGTCAGAAATCTGCATCATTCCCTGTTTCGCTAGAAAAATTTAATTTGTGCCGAGACTCAGCTTCCACAATTACAAAAGGTACTAGAACTTTGTTAACGCTCCGGCATATTCGACTAGCCCGTTGCTTTTATGGTCGCGGGTAAACTCGTACTTTATAACGTCATAGATGAAAGGGAGGTCACACATACTCCCTGCACTTCCGGTGGCGGCTCTCGCGAGTCTGCACCATGTGGTGATGTCACTGACCGGCGGTCTTGCCACAAACGTCAACACCAGGCGGCCGACAGTAGGACGTCGGCCGGCGATAGGAGCGACCTAGGTGGCGCGGCGGCCGGCTGCAGCCCGGCACAGCTAGCACGGGGTGCAGGTACCGCCCGCGAACGCTCACCGTGGCCAGTGGAGCTGCGCGCGAGCCGGCGTTATTTTGCGGGCCCACTGATCCGGCCGCTTGCCGTCACTGCGGACTAAGCGTGGTGCGGCTTTTTCAGGTGGTGCGGTCCCGTGCGCGACCATTTTGTCCGCGGCTGCCGCCTGGTTTTCGGACGGCGCCCGCAGTCGTGCTATTTCACGAAATAAAACGCGGCTAAATCCTGTGATTCGATCGCTCGGCACGGTAGCAATATAAGTCTAGGAGTCGTTCCTTTTGATGCGGTGCAGTTTTAAATGGTTGTTTCTTTTTTATTGGCCCACATTAGCCGTGCAAAACCCCGGGACGAGTAGTGCTCATTGAAAGTCATTGGTAGCCGTCTTGCAGGACATTGCTAAGAAGCGTGCCAGTCGCCCCCTCACGCCGGCGGCGATGACCTCGCCTCAAGCCTGTTAAGGGGGGAGGGGGAGGGCGGTTGCTGGGAGCACGGCATTCTTTCGTCCGTTCGGTCCACATGCCGGCGCAGCGCTAATCCTGACGGGCTCTGCTCCGCAATTAGCAGCGCTATTTTCGTTGCAGCCCGCAAAAATAGCTGCCGGAGCAGCTGCGCTATTTTCGGTGGGCGTGATTCAGCGTGAGGTAACGGTGTCAGACATGAGCCTCGTCGCCGTCAGCAAGAGGCCATGTCTCTGATGTCTTCGAGTCGGCGGGTAGTCTGACTGATCCATCGGTGAAAGGCTTCAATCCGCGAGGATGCTACGCTAACTCAGACATTACTCTGCATGGAAGCTGTGAAACATCGACATGCTTCGGAGCGAGTTGTTTCGTTCGCGGTGCTGTCGTAGCTCAGAAGCCGTAGCGACTTTTACACGACGATTAGTTTTTGTTAAACCATGCTTTCCCGTTTTCCCGGACCATGCCATCAAGAAGACTAAGCAGCTATCCTCAGCGAAACTGTCTGGTTGGGTCGGTATGCCTCCATCGCCTCTGGATATCAAAACTGCCCGGTGCACGGCGGCCAGCCACCAGCGTAACAGAAAAATTAGCCTGCCCACAGGGAAGCAATGCATTTATTTATTTCTTTATTTGAGTTTCATTCACTATTGATTTGCAAAAGTGTCATCCATAACTGTTTCCTCAAGGGTTGCCAGATTCTTTGGCGCCATTGTCAACACTGCTGGCGTTGTGGCGCCTACGAGGTATGTTTATATTTTGAAACGTACTGACAGTGGGTTATGTGGTGTGAACAAACAACAGTCTGCGTGAGTCAAAAGTGAGGCGTACCACCTTTTTTGTCATTCAATTCCGTTTGCCTTTGTCATTGGACTGGTGCTAGTCATGACTACACCACAATGAGAAATCGCAATTAGCGTGCTGGCCCGAGTTTTCGTAATCATTGAGCTGGACTTTGTCGGTCCCGAAATGAATAGGAGTGGCTTGGACTATTTCAGCTACCCCGCTGCTGTGCAAGGATGACATGCTTAGTGTGAAACCGATTACGCTACGAAGGGTGACTCAAGAATATTGGATCCAGGCACCAACTAAGACAAATTTGCTATACTTTTACTCCAAAGCGACTTCATATCCGTCTGGCGGAACGTGCACTAGTGAACGTGCACTTAACGGAATGAGCGTGGAGGGAAGATGACAACTGTTTCATGATTTCGCCAACTACGACCACACTCACGCTGACTTGTAATTGTATACTCGGGAGGCTGAGTAGTTCCGACGTGAAAAGTCTGTTAATTGCTAGCAGTACCTGCTGTCTGGCCTTCTTCTCGACGCCTCTGTAGCTTCGTGATGCCAACATACGTGGTATCAGAGAAGGGGTTTGCTCATCCCGCGGCAATGCGTTTCCGGAAACTGAGCTGGCTGCAGGGCGGACGTGCCGCTCCCTCACTGCTTTCGTGCCATCGGTGAGGCCGGTTTTAGCGGCCGCTCCTGGAAGTCATATTTTAGGCGCCGGCAGTGAGCGACCACCGGCGGCGTCTGAAACCAATCTGTGTCAAGGGGATTACGCTCAAGGTAACGAGGAATGGAGCGATTCACGGTCGTTCTGTTAGGGTTGTGGTCGGCTGGGAGTTCGGCAACGCGAAGGCGTCACCAAAAGTACAGAGTCACTGGTGGCTTGATTGCGCCTGTCGTGACTGAAATAAACTGGGATGGCACGGACAAAAACCATCATGGTGCGCATGCTTTTGCCCATGCCATCGCCTATCTGATCGTACACCACTTGCTGGGCAGAAGCAGTGGAACCCATACCAAAGACGTAGAAAGTCCGGTCTCTGTTTTAGCGTGATGCTGGCCCTCTGGGCTCAATTATTCCGGAGTCCCGTCAGTCTTGGATCAGTTCCGCCGGAGTGTCGCCGGCCTGAGGTCAGTCAGTTCCGCTGGAGTGTTACCAGCCCGAGGTCAGTTCCGCCGGAGTGTCGCCAGCCCGAGGTCAGTTCTTCTGGAGTGCCACCAACGAGAGGTCAGTCTCGCCGGAGTGTCACCAGCCTGAGGTCAATTCCGCTTGAATGTCGCCCGAAAGCTAAGGCGATTTTTGTGCCTCTTTCCCCCTTGATTTTTCGGCACGACGTCCTAATGATAGGAGCCGTCGGCCCCGAATTTTCAGTGACTACCTGAACAACACGTCTGTCTTTTGGCAACAATATGTCGATCATGTCACTACGAGTCACGTTGTATGACATAGACTGAATCATAGATTCGGTCTACGGCTATTTCTAAGGCTCCGGCATCTGTCTGTTCTTTCTGATATTCGTCTTGTCTTTCGTCTTGGGAGGTCATTCCATTTGGCTTGTAAGAACTCGTAACTGTCTTATAATTCGGGTATTTAAGATATGTAATGCATCAATACGGGTCCTATGAATTTGTTGTACACATACTAGGAGTCGTTTGAGTGCCAGTGTAGCATCATACTTCAGTTCTATGCCTAGGTTTTTTCGCAAATAAATGATGGTATCCAATCGGCTGTCGAAAGACTGGGCATGATGGCAGATCTCACGCTCCCGGGAATCGTGATATCTTCACGTGTTTATTCCTAAATCCAGATGTGGATTATTTATGCATGGAACATGAGGATTTTTCAGCAATTTGCCGAGATGACCAAGAAGCACGTGTCCATGCACGTGCACAGCAATTGAGTCATTCCATACATGCAAAGTTGATGGTTCTCGCTGCCGTTTGAAAGTTTTTTTTGTTCATTCTTGCAGCTCAAAGCCCTCTTCATCCATATATTACGAGCGAGGTCGACGGCCGAGCGAGTCTCACTTCCACTAGCAGAAAAAAAATCAAAATCAGCGTCCCGGTCCGTGCCTGCAGGCTTTTCACGCGGCAGCCATTTGGCTTCGAATCATGAGGTTTTCCCTAGAAGATAGCTCAGTTCCTTAATGTTTCCATTTGCATTGGGAATGTGTTAGTGTACAGGTTTTTGTGTTAATGTAATTATTTCGTGAATTATGCTTGACCATTATGATTTTTTTTCTCAGTGTTCCTAAACCGCTCTGTAATAATACCGAACAACATAATGGGCCTGCGTGACTTTCAACGTGTAATTCGTGGATGCCCAATATTCATACAGAGTGATAAACATTCTCTGGAACTGCAAAATGCCTCAAGGAGAAATCAGTATAGCAAAAAACGTTTTAAAGTATGCTTCCAAATCTACAAAGAAACTCATAAGGTCATAATGCATGCGTCCCGCAGGCCACCAGGCGTCTTACATGCTACGATTACACCGAGTACAGTTCCCCGTCCCCCTCCCCCGCCCGGACATTGTTGATCTCGGAGAAAGCTGGCCTTGCAATAAAACCAAGTTCTTTCCACCAGCATGAGTTTCAGGTTCTGTCCGCTGATCGGTGTGTGGAGAAGCTTTTGCCTTCCCTACTGAGCGAATATTCCGCCCATACGTACTGATGTTAGACACTGGCAGTAGCAGTCATAAAACAGAAAAATCGGGAAAGCATGCATGAGTGAATGAATAAATAAATGAATGCTATGTCAATGAAAGCTAAGGTTTACGCACCGAAGGAGATTGAGACACCATGAGAAGAGAGCTCCTGAGTGACTAGTCCACCAGACACCTACCCCGGGAGCCGCCACCGTCACCGCATGTCACGACGCATATGCAATGAATATAATTCGACGGGGCAAATGTGACACACAGGACGCAAAGTATAAAAAATCGGGAAACGTCATCGGACGTGGCAGATGCCGGAGCCGCGGTCGCAGAGCCGGACACGTTAGCGGCAGCTGCAGGTCAGTTCTTGAAGCAAAAGTCAGCCATTCCAGGTAAATAAGTAGTTTTGGATTTCACAAGCCGGTGCTGCGCATCTTACAACCATGTGCTCATCGGTTGGTGGACCCTTGCAAGATCCGTGCAAGCGTCCATTCGTTGGTTCAGTACGTAAGCGTATGAGACGTGCATTTTGTAATCATGTTATTTTTGTTTTACCCTAACTGCTTTCATTAAACCTTCACTGCCGCAACCTTTCGAACTACAGCACCCTCTCTCCCCTACCCCTCCCTTCCTCTCCGTATCTCTCTCCCTCCTTCCTCTCTCCCTCCCTCTCTCTCCTTCTCCTAGTCACGCCATCGCAAGATGAGGCCGACCCACAGCGCGAGGCCTTTAACCCTATTCCCGGCAGGGGGTGGGGTGGGCTGAATCCACCCCTCTCGGATTTTTTGCTTGCCAGTTCCATGGTTTTTGACGCGGCTTCACGAAACTTAACGACTTTGCCTAGCTATTCTTTCACATGTTGTGAAAAAATTTCATGATTCTATTTTGCTCAGGGGCAGAGCCAGGCAACGTTTTTGGTAGGCACCTCAGGCCATTTTTGGCCTTGTTGAGGGTAAAAGGAAAACGACTGCCAAAAATAGCGTTTTAAGATAAAATAAATTTAAAACTTTGCATGGATGTATAAGTAAACAATTGGGCAGCACGCAAATACAATTTTGGTCATCTGAGGTCACTTCACAAGGTCAGGTCAAGGTTAAAATATCAAAATTTGGCTTTATGAGAAAAATTTTGCGCTATTTCTTTAAATCGCAAACCCGGAATATATGCAACGTACAAGGATGCCCTCTACTTGTGTACCAAATGTCAGCTTGGTATAAGGTCAGGTCACAGAGCTATGACCTAAAATGTCGGTGCGCGTACCATATATCACAATACTCGTAAAACGGAATTTCAAAAATAGTGAATTTAAATGACTGAAAACGTTTTCAGATAATATAAAATACACACGAAATCATTCCAAGTGACTCTAAGGTCATCGGAAGTCATTTAAGGTCAAAGGTCGTAAGCTGACCTGAAGAACATGTGACCATGAGTTCCCCCTTTCATGTCCCTGGCACCGTCTGTGCTAACATTATAC
Source organism: Capitulum mitella (assembly GCA_030062745.1). Taxonomy (NCBI): domain Eukaryota; kingdom Metazoa; phylum Arthropoda; class Thecostraca; order Pollicipedomorpha; family Pollicipedidae; genus Capitulum; species Capitulum mitella. The sequence continues at coordinate 14,427,299 of CP099843.1, read as the reverse complement.
AAACATCGTAATACGATTTGTACTTCTTCAGCATAACATGACTAGTAGAGGCTAAAAAGGTCTTTGACTGTTTTCTTGATTCGATTTTTGAAATACTGATCCTCTTATTTTCCAAACCCTGTGAACGCATATAAATTTTCTCGAAATTTGAAATGTATGGACCAATGGTAAAAGTCCCATCCAAAATCCTTCGATTCATGCCAACTTCATCCAAACCAGTTCATAGACAACGGAGTCATAACAAATCCAAAAATTTCCCCATTTTGGCTTTTTCCGCCCCCCCCCCCCTCCCCTTATCCATTCGTTTTAAAATTTTGAAAACCTCTTTTTTATAGAAATATAGTTTACGTCATGGCAAATCGATTGCCGTTTCTTGCGACGAAATCGGATGTGTAGTTCTCGAGAACTCAGGGAGGCCGAATCAGCCCCCCCCCCCCCTTCCTGCCGGGAATCGGCCATACCGTCTAGCCCTCCGGGAATAGGATTAATGAATGATCTCCGCAAAAGAATGGACGATCGGCCATGGCTACAGGTGCAAACCAGATATTTGGCAGAGCAGCCCTGATGACCATAGACCCATTCCACGAACAGTGTGCAGGGACGCACCGCCCGTACCACACGCTGTCACTGCGTGCGGACGCGTGGTTCCGCTGACGGCTCCGTCCTGCGGTGCCCTGAACGTGCAGCCAACCGTATGCACCAGCGAACGGGGGCCGTTCGACGCTCCAACTAAAGCCCTGATGGCATGCTCGTCCGCGATGGTTAGCTGGCGACGACCAGGACTCTGAGAACAAACCAGATTGGACGTTCGGCGCTTCTGCATTCTTTGGCACATCCTGATACGCTCATTTCGCTGGGAACCTTTGCAATGTCTGGTCTGCTTGCGCTTGCCAGAGCTAACTATCGTTCAAACAGAGAACGAGCTGCTGCAGGACCGTGCAATGCATGAATGAAAGCGATACACAGGCTGACTATATTTGCACCGTAATTTCAACTTTTATCTTATTGCCATTGACATAAAGAACGTTTGTTATCAAACAGATTTGTCAGAAAGTGACCACAGCTTCGTCGCTGGACGATGCAAGATTGGCATTCCAGTTGCAGCGTCGCAGCGCAACTTTTAGAAAAAAAGTCATATGGCTTGCGTTCTCCTGCAAAAAAATATATATTTCGTGTCGGATAAGACTACTTCGTTTCGAAGGGATACTTACACCGCTCTATTCACTCAGTTTTCATTTTGCAACATGTTTATGGCTTACAACATGCAAGCTATGAAGCGCGCATGCATCAAAACCTCAAAAATAGCTACAAAACAGCACTGCATGGAATATTAACGTAAGGATAGCATCAATTTAAAGGATTTAAAGTTATTTGACAGCGCACGAAGCCTGCCGTTAAGCTAGTGACCTGATCACATGAATTCAACACGCAAAAAGGGTCTTTGATTGCCCACTTGCTCTGGCGGTGCCCTCATCAGCCAGACTAATCGAAATGGAACATGCGTTCAGCCATGTGTATTTATGTTTGGTTAATAGTTTCATCTGAAGGGTCAGTGCACCGAACACCCGCTCGTAAACGACTTCAGAGCTGCGAGGTGGTTGAACTGTTGCAGGTAAGTACCCGTCTGAGAACCTGGGCACTTTACATCACACCAAACTGGCTCGTGCTCGGTGCATTTATGTGTTTCAGAGGAATTATTTCGTGGCTTCATATACTTTGACTGTTTCCTGTATTATTCGTGAAAGGCACAAGGCACCAGCCAAGTACTCCAGAATTTGCACATCCTGCGAATTTGGCAACCACAAATGCAAACACTTGAGACCCGTCCGCTAAAAATGAGTTTCTTATTTCGTTTCGTAATGCCGGTGTGCAGGGCGCTTCGTAATGACAGGGGATCGACGCCATCATATGTGGTACAAGTTATGTTATGTAGTGTAATGCTGCAATCCGTGGCATATGTTACATCATGTATTTAGCACAGCCATATGCTACTAATACAACAGAAACATGCTATAAATCGTATCGATATCTTATCCGCTCAGGGTAGGAAAGCTGACTTATTCGACTGATCCGTGTACAGCTGTTGATCAGTCAACATCAACAAGTACGGGTCCACCAGCCCGCGCCACTTTTTGGCATGGAGATTTCGGACGTGGAGCAGTGATAAATTCGTGCTCCTGTCGTCGGCGACTAGGGCGAGTGTCGTGCAAGAAAGTGCCGAATTTTTAAGTAAATGTCATGGGACCTTTGTGGCAACAGCTTCTAAAACCATTTCAGTAGCAAAGCCATGCCCTCCCAGAGTTTCCACAAGAATATTTGTGCGGTTCCCCGCAGTCTTTTTAGATTTCGTGACCAGAAATTGAGACATAGTGTAATGAAAGAACAAGGATAGGTTTTTGTGGCGCCGCTATCTGGTACAATTTCTCCATTTATGAAAGGAACAAATTTTGAGTCACTGACCAAGAGCCCGAGTTGAGATTTTTGATGTTTATGTCCTCAACTGGCGTTAATGTTATATGTGGAACTGATGTGTCCTTGGTGTGGCCGGGGAGGGCGGGGATAGGAGGGGAGATGTGGCCGTCCCACATACGTCATATCCCATGTCCCGTGAAGGTGAGCGTCAACATCGCAGATCCGGGCACTCCGGCGGCTAGAGCCTGTCAGCGACCTCTCGGCGAGCTGCACCCTCAACAGTTCGCCCATCAACCCGTTCATCTCTTGCCGACGCCAGCGGTAGACCACATCATCACCACATCGCCTGGACCTCGACCACATTTCCGCCAGCCAGCCATTCCGCAGACCGTGAGTGGCAGCTCAGGCCGCCCGCGCCGAAGGTCAGCGACCAGCTTCGGCGAACCGCAGGTCCCGAACCTCACCGCCGGATTCAAATGAAGGCCGCCGGGACCCGCGGCCCCGCCGAGTGGAACTCCGTTTGCCGACACATTTTGCGGACGGACTGCTGTGAGGTGTGCCTAGCTGGGATCGTGACGCAGAACTGAGGACTTCCTGCCTCAGCGGCACTCGCTGACAGCCACTGTCCAATGAAGATGCTACTATTTTGCCACCCCTCCTGCCCATGGACTGGTGACAAGAACTAGGTGAACTTGTGCCGAGAGATGAACCACTCGACGTAAGTGTAGCACTATCACCTCCAGCGAATCTTGGTCAGCTTGACGTCGGCTACTAAACCAGCTGAATTCTATCTTACCCGTGCCCATGGCGGTCTCGTCTGCGCGCAGCAGGTCGCTGGTGGCCTCCGCAGCCTTTGGCGACCTCTGCAGAAGTTCACCGTGGTGACCGGAGGCGGCACCAGGCGGGCCCCGACCTCCTGAGCCGGCTCTTATGGATTTGCTTGTCTGGCTTGAATGATGGGGAAGGTCAGCGACAACCACTTTATTACCCGCATTGGAAATGAGTCCAATTACCATCTTGCATATGACCTAGTATAATCTCCAATGTTCACGTGCCACGGTTGCGTATACTTTTTGGGGACCGCGTCCTGTGTAAATCCAAATAATTCATGCATCATATTCGCGAATATTACTAAAAAAAACGAAGCATGTCCGCGCCACCGCCCGAAGAAGCGAAAACATGCATGCAAGGTCCCACTCATAACGTCAAATGCGTCCATGACCTGACCTAGCATGGGAATGTTTTTGATGTCAAAACGTGCAAAACTGATGGATGAGCAGTTATTGAAAGTTTTGTTGGGCTGGCTCTGACGGTTCAGAAGTCATTTACGAGAAACCGAGGGACACCCTAGTTGACACCCCCAGACGGTGCCGGGTTAACTATCTTGGTCCTAAGCTTTTCTACGCTACTTTCAGTCATTGCCTGCATCGCAGTTAGCAGCTCCGTACTTACTGCCTCTTCGTCGTTTCTCTCCTGTGGAGAATCTGTTCCTTCTCGGCAATAATTATGTTTTGTTTGGCAACATTCATATGAAAACTAAAAAGAAAACGTGAAGAGAAGAGGAAAAGGGACATACCTAATATTGCCATTTACGTTCGGCGCAGATATGCGCTTTAATTAACATCGCAGGTAGGTGGATGCAGTTGGTATCTCATTCTGTGTGCGTGACCTAGTCTACAAGACTTCTACAATGACCTTTAGGCGGCCGCTACCATACGGGAGAGCGGGGTTACATGATACAGGGATAGGTTGACACAACGTTTTTCCCGGCCAAAGTGAGGTTTGTACTGTCGCAAAAACTAGTTGTATTGTTTCTGGTTCTGTCTACGTTCTGTCAAGGTGATCTGACGAACAGTCGGCGCATAACCGGGCAGAGGTGAGGAGTGGTTAGAATTCCGAATGCGAAGTAAATTTGCATCCTTACGTATTTCCTTCAAATGTTTCTTTTGCTGGCCTCCCAGTACTTTTGTGTAAAGTACCGTTACGTCAGTCTCGCAACGTCGCATTATTTCCACTTTTGGTGACATAATGTGACCGCCATTTCACACAGTATGTTCGGACAGGTGATAAAAGATGACACAGTTGTTCATGGCACGCATCCATGACACAGATATTTTAAGGCAATACCTAGCACTTTGCTGTCCAGAGCTCTCGACACCTTATTTGCAGTGACCTAATGCAAAGACGAAACAAACGTCTACCGACTAACTAATGTGAATACTGCAGTCGGTTGCAATGAAATACGTTGAGCAATGTTTCACCCGCCACCGACTGGGGGGGGTGGGCGGTTGACCGACCCCACCGAGGTTTTTCCGAGTTTGCGAGAGGACAAGTAAACGCTGCGCCACGGAACTTTGTGTAGCTTTTACATAATCATTTTCACACCTTATATTCAATTTTTGACCTCAGGTCAACTAAGATGTCTGACCTAGATCAGGTCAAGTGGACCTATGTTCAAAAAGTTAATCGCCCTCTCACTTTTCTCGCAAAACATGATATCACAATAAAACTTCCAAGGGTTAGAGATTTTGATAAACACAGCAAATCTTCCATCTCGGATTTTTCGGAAAGGTACGGGTGACTGGCCTAAGGTCAAGCCCGTTTTCAACATGAGTCGTCATTTTTTCGAAAATTGACAGAGTTCTTAAAACGATTTGAGTGTGAGGAGATCCACACACCCATTTTCCGTCAATGGTCAAACTTTCGATGACCTCCGACCACTGACCTGAGGTTATGTCACGAATAACTGTTATGAGTCAAAATGCACTGCCATCAAAATCGGCGTTAAATGATTCACATTGGATTGAAAATGGCAAAACTGGCTCGCACAGTTGCGACTAATACCAAGAAGTGTAAAAAGTTTAAAAAATACATATTTTGGAAATGAACAGACTTTCACGAATAAAGCTCCGCCAACTGTGTAGGCTGATTACTAATGAATTTTTCCAAAATTTAGGCGTGAGAAATCATCCCAAGAATCACTGGGATCAACAAACAACACTTGAAAAGGCATATTCCGCGAAAATAATAGAACGTTAAAATTGGTTCACGTTAATTTAATAGCACCTTCGTCGGCGGCGCGCGTCCTGCAGCGTTGTGAAAATTACCGTGTCTTGAACTCAACATTTCCATATACATATTAAACAAATCAGACACTAGACGTGTATCGGTATCTGGGGACTTTTACCTGTCTGCTGGTACCTTTATCTAGACTTTATTAGCCACAGCCCTTGAGATCCCGACCGTTTCTCGGTTTCATGCAGGCGGCTATGAGAGAACATATATAGGATGTAAATGGCATACATATTATCCAAAATGAAAAACGAGACCAGTTTCGAGCTCTTTTCGTCACAAGCTTTCCAACGGTGTGCTTATTTTTATCGTGCGGCCAACCGGTCGTAGGTTAGAGAGAGGGCGGTCAACCACTCCCCCCAGTGGAGCGTGCACGGCGTCGACCCACAGTTGAGCGCGGGTTAATTGATAACTTTGACTGATAATAGCTCTGAAAGTGTGACATTTGCAAAAAAACTAGAAGCTATGCGCGACTTCTGGATCAATTGAAAAATCAATGACAACCGTTTTGCTATATAATGCTGCGACTTGGGATTTGGTTTATAGTAAAAAAAAAAGAAAAAAAAGATGAAGTCCTTTGCATAACCTAGAAAGAGAAACCTCGCTTGCACAAGCAACGACATGTTAATTTCAGTGCATTGCTGCGCTATGTTCGGTTTTAAACCTAACAGTTCTTTAGCAGCAACAATTATTTTGTAGTAGCCATTGCATCTATGCAATCAGACACGTAACCAGTAGGGCATGGAAGCCATACACCCAAACCAAGCGTTCTTTACTACATATTTAACGATTTCGTAGGAATACGGAATAGTGGATCATATGTATGTTACAAAAGCAAACATAATGTGTTTTTCCTGTGCGTTAGATACGAGGCTAATTACGTAAAATTGTTGCCTTTTCATATACACTGTGTCATGTGCCGGTAACATATGACAAAATTTGACATCCCCCGAGGAAAATTCTGGCTGGCTACGTGCCTGAATGCACCCCTTTGTAGGTCACAGGCTGCTTCAGCGATGGGGTAGCATGATGCAAGTGATGTGCCATATTTCGCCCTGTACAAGGAAACAGGAACGATTTCCACAAGAAGAAATTAGCGCTACCGATTCTTGAAGGATCAGGTATCATTTACGTGTAGAGTTGCATTCCTTGTCTTGAAAAAACGAGATATGGCACGTTTTCAAAATGTTATATCAAATGACCCGGGTCTCCCCTATCCAGTACGTGACTTTCCTGTCAAGCTTTTGCTAGTGTCACGTCACCCTGATAAGGAAAACCTGATATGTTACCTGCATTCATGCTAAAACCATACCGTCTAGGATCACGAAATGTTTTGACCCGTCCTCGACTGGGGGGCAGTCGACTGCCCCCCGGAGGTTTTTCTAGGACTGCGAGAGAACGAACAAACACAGAGCCACGAAACTTCGTGTACCTTTTACTTCATCATTTTTACACTTTGTGTCAAATTTTTGACCTCAGGCCAAGTAAAATGTCTGACCTAGGCCAGGTCAAACGAACCTATGTTCAGAAACGTTTAGCACCCTGTAGTTTTTTCGCAAAACAAGGTATCACAATAATACTTTTAGGGATTAGTGATCTTCATAGGTGCAACAAATCTGTTCTCTCAGATTTTTCGGGATTTTCCGGGTCATTGACCTAAGGTCAAACCCATTTTTAATACATGTCGCCGTTTTTTTCGGATATTGGCGGATTTTTCATAACATTTTTAGTGTGGAGTGAAGCAGACGTCTAGTTACCGTTCTTACGCAAAATATTAATGACTCCCAGCCATTGACCTGAGGTCAAGTCACGAATAACTGTTGTGAGCCAAAATGTACCACCGTCAAAATCAGCGATGAATTACTCAGAATGGGTAGAAATTTGCAGAACTGGCTTGCACAGACGTAAGTAATACCAGGAACCTTCAAAAGTTTGAAAAATTGCATATTTTGGAAATAAACAGGCTCTCGCGAATAAAGCTCCGCCAATTGTGTAGATTGCTAACTAATGAATTTTTCAAAATTGAAGCATCAGACACCATCACAAGAACCACTAAGATCAATAGGATTTACATGGATAGGCTTATGTCACGAAAATGAAGGAACGGTAAAATTAGTTCCCGTCAATTTGTTACTGCGTACGGCTGCGGCGCCCGCCGACAGCCGTCGCGAAAATTGCAGTGTCTTTAACTCGACGTTTCGGCGTATATGTTGAACAAATCTGAGAAATTAGACGTGTATCGGCATCTGCGGACCTTTACTTGTGCGCTGGTGACTACCTATGCGTTATTAGTCACAGCCCTTGAGATTCAGGCCATTTCTCGGTCTCATGCAGTCGGCTATGAGAAAACATATGTAGGACTTAAATCGCTTACTTATTATCTAAAACTAAAAAAGGATACCAGTTTCGAGCTCTACTCGTCACGAGCTTTCCAACAGTGTGCTTATTTCTATAGTGTGACCAACCGTTCGGGAGTTAGAGGAGGGAGCTGTGAACAGCCCCCCCTCCCAGTCGGGCATGATCGTCGCCGACCAACGGTCGTGCGCTGGTTAAAAGCATGAAGCAGTACTAATGCTCATCCATAAGCCGGAAACTGTTTAGTGATGCTGAAACCAAGGCCTCCATGCTCGCCTTCATTCTGAACGTTACCAAGTCATGACGATAGTGACGCACCTGCGGGAACAAGTCTACTGCGCAGTCTTGTAGCATGGTTCTATTTCTGTACATCCGGCAGAATCTTGCCAGTAAATCCCTTTCCTACAAAACGTAAGCACCTGCGAAACATCCAGTAGCTCTGCTAACTGTTAGCGTGAACAGCCGTCTACAAACAAACCAGCTACAAAGCCGGATGCTATACACTCTCTGCGTATCTGTCACCTGCTTCACGTATCTCACGCCACCCTACGTACCTTACCTCCTCCAGATCTCCAGACCCGTTCCTGTGTCTTTACTTCTGCTATTTTTACTGTGGCCCTTTGTTTCCTGCTCTGTTTGTATGGAAAAATATCTAAAAGCTTGTACGGTGGCGCTGTCTGATTTGTGTAGTGTCCGTGGCTCAGTTGGTAGGGCGTCTGCCACCGCTCATCACCCTGGAAATGTGGGCTCGAACCGCCTCGGCGCTCGCAGTTTCCCCCGCGGGTCACTTGGCGAGTCGCCATCAGCGGGGAACACTGGTCGCGGCCGTCGTGGTTGTCGGCACGATGTCGCGCATGTCGGCGCTTTAAACTTTCACATCAAAATCATGCCGTTAACCTGGAATTACGCGATGTTTAGGAATCAGTCTGTGCAACAAGCTCTGCTTAGCGCGGACCCTGGGTCGAAGGTGCCGCAGCAAAACATCTGGAACAATAAAGCAAAGCATGTTAATACGGACGACATATGAAGCCCCTATGGTGAAGTCTAAACCATTTTCGGGTCTGAGCCATGGGACTGGCTTAAGCCGAACGATATCGATGTTATCGGGTGTTGTTTTGTAAGCGTGACAACGTAAATGGACTCAAGTGACCAGCACATGGGGCTATCCCAATGGCGTCCTTGATGGGCAAAGCGCAGGGAAAATTAGGTTGCTCAGCAAAATGATCCGCAATGCAGCCCTGAAAAAATACGACGGAATCGTGCAAACTACACAACATGCCAAGATTACAAGGCCTAAATACGCCAAGGTACTAACCTAAATGACCTACTTGGAAGCGGAATGGTTAACGATGTGAACAGAATGGACTAACGACAGTACGGTTGCCGTACGGTGCATAAAGCTTCTCTGCTGGACAGCCACGTAAAATACACGAACAACTTTCATGGCCATCCAAACGACGTTTCGGCGCGTCTGTTCTCAGTATTTTGGCTGAGTCAGTGACTGCAGGGAACCCCTGTTCGGACCGCATTTCCTTAACAACCAAGCTGAGCCAACTGCGGTTGATCACTGGCCGGAACGGACATTGGTCTGCGCCTGAATTATAGTGCCACTGACTGCGGGCCTTCCGGCGTTCGTCACAGGCGGCGCAGGAAGCGGTGGCGGTGCCACTGTCGGAGCGGCTCACGTGACACAGCAGCGGAAACATGAACGTTGTGTGGGCTGGGTTCTTCGGCCTTTCCACACTTGGCTGATTTTTCTGCAATGAGAACTACGTAGCTGCTGGTCTTTGGTTTGCTCGCCGAAGACAGTTTCACGCATTGCGCTCCTGGTGATACCAGTGTGTGTGGGAATGGCCGTTGCGATTTCAAAGATTTTCCGTCTGCCTCGGTCTGTTCTTAGATAAATCAGGTGACGGGCTCCACGCTTTCATACAAATCAAAACACTTTCACATGGAAAAACAGCGCCACGGCCAATATCTGTCTGAGCTCCAGACGTCAGTGACTGCATTGAAAAACACAAAAATGTCCAACAGAACTCATGTGCCTATTGAAAGAAAGACGAAAACATGGATGCTGTCACCCAGATGATCTGTCCGTGCCAAACCCTTGGGTACACTGCTGGAGTAGAATGCAATGTTTTAACCCACGCCCGACTGGCAGTCGACGAGTCAAACGTGAAAAATCAAAAAGCAAAAAGTCATAAGGGATAAAAGTGAAATACAAAAGGTCAAAAAGACGAAAAATCAAAAGGACACAAGTCAGATACCAAAAAACAAACGGACAAAGGTCAAATGCAGAACGACAAAAGGGATAAAAGTTAAGTGGATAAAAGTCAAAAGGTGAAAAGTCAAAAATGCCGAAAGTTAAGAGAATGGAGATCAAAATATAAAAAAATGCAAGAAGTCAAAAAGATAAAGATAAAAACAGTAAGTAAAGAAAGTAAAAAGTTGACGGAATTTAAGTCAAGAGGATAAAAACCAACGTAAAACGCTTAAACACCAAACAGACAAAATGTCTAAAATATGGATGGACAAAAGTTAAATTCAGGCTATGAGATAGGCAAGATTTAGGAGGACACAGGTCGAAACGGGCAAAATTTCAAAGGGCTTAATGGCCACTGATCAGCAAGTGAAAGGACTTAAAGAGGGCAGAGTCAAGGAATTTGAAAACGAATTTTACTTTTTTATCCTTCGACTTTTGATCTTTTGACCTTGTCCTACAGCCTCATCTCGGTTCTACAAACCTCTTTCCTCAAACGGGTAATTATGTTACCGTTTTTTGTTATTATGTTTTGTTATGTTTTTTATTGTTTGTTTTTGTTATGTTATTATGTTATTCATTATGTTTTGTTTTTATTTTTATGTTAAACGGCCACCCAGAAGCAAAAGTGGGTAGTAGTTACTGCTGTCATTTCGAACCTTTTGCCATTTGACTTTTTGCCTTCGACTTTTGACATTATTTGGGTTTGCAAGCCGGCTTTCTGTAGTTTAAACTGGACCAAAAAAAAAAAATATATGCTGGTCATGGGTGCGTTAGGCTACGAGGTGTAATACCTGAGGAGGTTTCCGTGTAGATGAGATAAGCGTTGAAAAACCAGACGTAAAAATTTGCTTGACCTCTAATATTTTGCGGCTTCCTGCGACCATGTCAAGTCAGGCCACCTGGGTGATCCTAATTTTTGGACTTCTGAACAATCCCCTAATTTGTACTCTCACGGGGTAAAATTGTAGATCGGTTCACTGTCTTATCCACTTGCAGCCAGTCAACCCAAGACAGTGAACTAGAGGGTCGGGTCGGGTCCTTTGATGTCATAGGAGCCGAGAAGATGGGGGCGGCTGATCTTACCACGCGTCTTGTCTTACCCCACTCTCCCTATGCATGCATATATATGGCATGCATGGACGCATATAGTGTGGGCGCATTTGTGAACATACAGTAGTTCAGCAGAGCTGCAAATAGAGTTCGTGAGGTTATCCTAGAGCGTTGATGTATGTTGAAAATGTTCAGAAATATCTTCAGAGAATCAAATAAGGTGTCATTTGCTAACGCATTTGATAGACTGTTGGCCTGGAGCACGCCAGAAGTGGCTTGTCGCGGCCACGAAAAAACGACTGTTGAAGTCGTTCACCGATTGATACAGTAAATGTCTCACCGAAGTCAGGCCTGAAAAAAAACACAGAGATTCAGGAGCAACGCAATTTGCAAAAAAAAAAAATGCCGCGTCTTGTTATAACCAAGAGGTTTGGAGCGTTTGGCGCGTGCATTTTCGAATAGTACGCAATGTGGAATATGACTTTTCTCCTTATTTCACGGCTTGAATTTACTTTCTGTACATTTGTCTGTTATCCGTGTTGACTGCTTGGCTTTTTGACCGTTTACATCTTATTTTTATTCCTTGAACTTTTGTCCTCTTGGGTTGTACTTCTTCGACTTTTTGTCTCTTGGCGTTAATCTCTTTTCACTGTTTACTTATCAGACTTCTGCATCTGACTTTTTCACCTTTTGAATTTAAGCCCTGTGACTTTTGTTCCTTTTGACTAATTACCTTTTTGACTTTTACCCATTTTGCTTTTGTCCCTTTTGACTTTCTGCATATGAGACTTTTTGCATTTGACTTTGATGCTTTGAATTTGTATCCTTTTTACTTTTGGTCCTTTTGAATTATTACTTTTTGGCTTCTATCCATTTTCCTCCTAATCCCTTTTGATTTTTGCGTGTTTAACTATTTGCATTTTGCTTTTATCCTTTCGGCTTTTTGCCATTTGACTTTTTGTCCTTTCGGTTTTTTGCTTTTGACTTTTTCCATTTGACTTTTCTCGCTATTGACGTTTTGCCATTTGACCTTTTTACATTTGACTTTTCGTCCTTCGACTCCTTGGCTTTGACCTTAGTCCGGTTAACGACATATGCACGCCTGACGGGGGGGGGGAGGGTGGTTGATCCCTCTAACTCGCGAACGGTTGGTCGCACTATAAAAATAAGCATGCCGTTGGAAAGCTAGTGACGTTTGGAAGCCATTTACTTCCCATATATATTTTCTCACAGCCACTACCTGGAATCGAGAAACAGCCTGCATCTCAAGAACTGTGATTAAACAAATCTAGGTAAAGATACCAATGAATGGCCCCAAGTCCGCGGATTCTGATACACGTCTAGTTTCTCCGATTTGTTTAATGTATACGCGGAAACGTTGAGTTAAAGACACAACGATATTCGCGCCGACTGCACGGCGGGCACCAGTGCCGAACACGGGTTGGAATTACCGGGTTGGAATTTTAACATTTCTTTATTTTGGCAATACAAGCCTTTCCAGGTGGTGCGTCTTTATGCTAGTGGTTCTTGTGATATTTTCCTGTGTTTGAGTTTTGAAACAGTTCAGTAGTCATGAATCAGCAGAACTGGTGGATCTCTACTCGCAAAATCCTGTTTATTTCAAATTTATGTAATTTTTTGAGGCTTTTTGAACTTTGCGGCATCATTCGCGACTATGAGAGCCAGTTCCGTCATTTTCTGTCCGTTCCAAGTCCTTCATCGCCGATTTTGACGGGGATGCATTTTGGCTCACAACAGTTGTTGGTGACGTGGCGTCAGTTCAATGGTCGAAGGTCATTGTTATTACGCACAATGACGGCCATTGAATGCATTAGCCACATTCAAAATGTTATATATATATGAAAAAACAAATCTGTCAACTTCCGACGAAACGACGACATACTGACCTCGCCTAGGTCAGACATCTGACTCGACTAGAGGTCAAAAATTTGACACAGAACGTAAAAATGATCAACACAAATGTGTACAAAATGTCGTGACGCTGCGTTCGTTCGTTCTCTCGCAATTTTGGGAAACTCTTGGGGCAGTCAACGTCCCCACTAAGTCGAGGCCGGGTGAAAGTTGCGCGTCATTTTTCCTAGCTTCAGGTGGTGCATATTGTGAGGGCGGGCCAAGCGAATAACCGAGGGACATATGGTCCACTGCGCGCGTGCACCGTGCAAACGTGAACATACGCCCTTCTCTGACCCTGGCCTCGGACTAATGACTTCCGAGAATTGCCGCCGAGCATATGCCTGTCGCCGGGGCAGCGGCTCACGCAACACCCATCAGAACCATAACCAACAGCCATTACTGTTGGCCCATTGCTGTAGATATTCTGACTTGGTATTGAATATGTTGAACTTCGCAGTCCATTGCATCTGTGTCAAATTTATTGCGTGCCAAAGAACAGGGTGGACTTTAACTGATGTAACCAGGATGGGCTTATAACCGATGCAATGACAGAACCTGATCGGAGTTGGAAGGAACGCTGGAAGCGCTTAGATGGAACTTTGGTTCTTGACGTCTCGATGTAAGACGCCCCATTTGCTACTTCTACCGAATATCGGCGGAGTTTAGACATTTTTGAGGGGATTGTTCTGTGTTCCGACAGACAGCTGCGACCAAACGATCAACTAACGAGCCAAATAGCAATTCAATTCACTTGGCTTAATAACAGTTAACATTGTTTTCATTGAAGGGAAGAGTTGCACATTTGGAACTATAGAAAGTTTCATCATCGAGCTTACATATATGATCAGATGAACTGGACACCACAGAAGCGTTCCGAGCAAAGATTTCGGATCCATCTTGTATTGGTCTCTAAAATTCTCATCCTCGACATCTCGTGGATGAAACAACATTGCACAAACGAAAAAAAATTGCAGCAGTTTCTCCCCATCCGCTCCGAGAATCACGATGACCATCTCTTTCGAGGATCGTCCATGTATCTTTTGTCCAGCCACGATGTCACATATGCGACCCATCTGCGCCCAACCAAAAAGTCCACTGGCTTTTCGGCGCTTCATGCCTGGTGCAAGCCGTGAAGCGCGAAATAAGGCCACCGCAGTTAGACATTTGGTCATAAAACCCGTTATTAGTGTGAATTATCCTCGTACATCGTCGACAGTCTTGTTGGCTGCGGGTCGCGCTGGATATCGGGTCGGTGCTGAAACTCTGAGGCGGTCGTCTCGGTCGCAGGCGGCTGTCAGTGGTAATGTCATCCGCCCAAGTCCCGGCAGCAATCCTGGCCCGCAGCAGGCCTGGTGGCTGCAACACGGCCGCCCAGCCCGCGGTCCTGCCGTCCACAGAGCTCTTGCCTCACCCAACCCCACGGTGGCGTCTCGCCAGCTCAGAGTGGCAGGTCTCGTGTGGCTAGAGCTGCGTAGTTTATTGACCGTGCATGGAGTATGGAGTTACGGATTCGTCGCTATTGGTTGTCTTAAAACGCACATTCTTGGGATGCCATGAATAACGTGACAAGCCCAAGACGTTTATGCGTTAGGCTTGCGTATGAAATGGTGTGATAAAAAGGTGTTTTCAAGCACGGAAAGAAAATTAATGAGAACATTTGCATGCTGTGCATGAAAGAATAACATGAAAATGAAAAAACCCAACTGCAAGATAACAGGAAGATGTTCGCACTGGTTTCATGCATTCAATGTGAGAAAATGTATTAGAATTGCACATATGTCACTGCTTTTTTAAATACGCTTACCTTTATTTTTTGGAACATGTCGTGCACATGCAATCTGTTCCTGATTTATAGCACGACCGAATGATACCATGTTTCTTTTTTCAGTCCTTTTGCTATGTCGCCAGAAACAAAAGCAAATCGGCTCGTCCAAGTAGATGTTTTGATTCATCGTCAGTCCGGACATGGATTGATAAATCGCTAGCGTGTGCTTCATTGCATTTCATTGAATTCATTGAAACGTACCCGTCTAAAGGAGTACTCTCACGAGACTTCACCGACTAGTTCCTCAAATTTCATTTCCATTCCAGTCGCAGACGAGCACAAATGTTCAAGAAGTTCGACGACACAGCCGTTCTTAAAAAGGCTTTTAAGGATATTTCATGACTTGAGCAACATTTCGGACGCAAGAAAACGAAAAGCAAAGTTCTCATCGCTGCCATTGTTGAGCAAACGGCCAGCCTGTTGTGATGCCATCATTCATCGTGATGCCATCAGCCGTACGCAAGGAGTGCGCTCAAATGCTTACGCTTTGACATGATCATTGCCGGCTTCAGACCGGTGGTCTCTGCGTCGTTCACCATAGGAACGGAAAAGCTGCACAACCACAGAACCCGCCAAATAGCGAACAGCGTGGGCAAAGTCTGGAATGTTACGGTAGCTCGGGCAGCTTGCACAGCTCAACATCAAGGAAGGAGGATGGGGTGGAAGAGGTTGGGAATACGGCCGATGGTGTATCGACTGCGGGAAGCTCCTGAATTCCAAGTGCGAAAGAGCGGAGTACAAATCCTTCTGTTCCGCACAACCCCTGCGTTCGGTGTTTTCGTGAGAATTAGTCCAATAAATACACGGATGAACTGAAAAGCAGCTCGGCGGGAGCATCGCTAGCAGTGTAATACAACATTAATTCCTGAAGCACGCGCCAAATATTGGTTGCCGTTGTTTTCATGGTAGCACCTTTGTAACCTTTGCTTCTGGAAACGCAAGTGAAGGATTTTGTATTCACTATGTGCGCAAAATTACCTGTGTATTCACATGAAATTTTCGTTATTTAAGTACTTTAAATTAAATGATTAAGGCGCTCATATTAAAGGGCATTTCAAGCAAATCATACCATTCCACATACAAACCAGACCAGACACATCACATCAGATCCGTTCATGCCAAACCATTTTCAAAGCGTCCAAAAAACCTACGATTCATTTCGTACCAAGAGAAGCACAGTTCATGCCCTTCACATCAAGCATGTCCATTCCTTCCACCAGACCTTCCCACTTAACTAACATCATGGTCAGGGGCGTATATGAGGGATGTCAGTAAGCCACGGAGTCCATGGGCGCCTTCGGCGGCCTCGAAGGGCGACTCATGGAGCCAAAAATGTCCCGACGATGGGAAGGAAATCAACAACTCAACTCAGCTTCATGGTCGCGAAGTCCCAAGGGCGCCCCAAGTCATGGAGAGGCATCTTTCCCCGAGAGCTCAAAGGGCGCCCGGAGGTCTGAAAGCATCCCGATGGTTAAAAGGATGCGCTGAAGAATAAAAGGACGCCCTAAACCGTGGAGGGGCGCCCCAAGAGCTGCACGGGCGCCTCTGTGGTTTGAGAATATATCCCGAGGTCTAAAAGGATGCCCTGAAGAATAAAAGAGCGTCCCAAACCCTCGGCCTTTCGGGGCGCCCCACGGGCTCATTCGGGTGCCCCCGTAGTCTATTTACCGAGGGCTAGAAGGATGCCCTAAGTAACACAAGGGCGCCACAACCACTGGAGGGGCGCCTTGATGGCCCAAAGGGCGTGCCTGGTCTCGAAAGAGCGCCGCGGAGGTTTGGAGATATCTTTTGAGCGCCAGAAGGATGCCCTATGGAATAAAAGGGTGTCTCGAACCGGGAAGGGGGGCACCCCGAGGGCTCAGAAGGCGCTGTTGACGTCTAAAATATGTTGACGGAAGCTCTAAAAAATCAATAAATAAGAGGGCGCTCCAAACTCTGGAGTCGTGCCCTGGAGGGCTTAAAACGTATCCCTGTGGTGTGAAAATATGTCCCGACATCTAGAAGAAAGCCCTACAGAGGAAAAGGACGCTCCAGACCATGGAGGAGCGCCCCTGAGGACTCAAATGATGTCTCAGCAGCCTAAAAATATGCTTCGAAACCAGAACGACGCCTAAAGAGTCTGGGCGCCTAAAACCTAGAGGGGCGTCCACGATGGCTCAGAGGGCGCACCTGATGCATGAAAACACGTCCCGAGGGTTAGAAGAACGCCTTAACCCTATTCCCGGAGGGCTAGACGGTATGGCCGATTCCCGGCAGGGGGGGGGCGGATTCGGCCCCCCCCTGAGATCTCGAGAACTACTTATCCGATTTCATCGCAACAAACGGCAATCGATTTGCCGTGACGTGAACTACATTTTGATAAAAAGAGATTTTCAAAATTTTGAAATTTGTGGATACAGGGGGGCAAAAATGTCAAAATGGGGGGTACTTTTTGACTTCTTATAACTCCGTTGTTTATGGACCGATTTCGATGAAACTGGCATCAATCGAGAGATTATGGATAGGGCTTTTACCATGGGTATGCAAATTTGAAATTTTGAGAAAATTCATGGGCGTTCACAGGATTTCAAAAATAGGGGGATTAGTTTTCCAATAACGGAATGAACAAAAGAGGCCAAAACACTTTTTTAGCTTCTGCTAGTCATGTTATGCTAAAGAAGTACAAATCGCATTACAATGTTTGTATAATGTTAGCATAGGCGGTGCCAGGGACATAAAAAAGGGGGAACTGTCATGGTCACACGTTTCTCAGATCAACTTGTGACCTTTGGCCTTAAATGACCTCCAGTGACCTTGGGGTCACCTGGAATGATGTCGTGTGCATTAAATATTATCTGTAAACGTTTTTAATCGATTAAATTCACTCTATTCCAAAAAATTCTTTTTTTGGCTTTGCGATATAGGGTACGTGCACTGACATTTTAGGTCATAGCTCCGTGACCTGACCTGATATCAAGCTGAAACTTGGTACACAAGTAGAGGGCATCTTTCTACGTCATATATATTTCGGGTTAGGTATTTGAAAAAACGGCGCCGAAATTATTGCGAAAAAACAAATTTTGACTTTTGACCTTGACCTGACCTTTTAAAGTGATTTCAGATAAACAAAACTACATATGCACATTGCCCAACTATTTAGCTATATATTCATATAAAGTTTTAAGTTCTATCTTAAAAACTCTGTTTTTGGCAGACATTTTCCTTTTACCCTCAACATGGCCAAAAATGACCTGAGGTGCCTCCCAAAAACGTTGCCTGGCTCCGCCCCTGAGCAAAATAGAATTTCGAAATTTTGTCACGGGGCGTAGAAGGAATAGCTAGGAAAAGTCACCAAGTTTCGTGAAGCTGCGTCAAAAAGCCTGGAATTGGCAAGCAAAAAACCTGAGGGGGGGCGGATTCCGCCCCCCCCCTGCCGGGAATAGGGTTAAAGAATAGAACCCATAGAGGGTCGCCCAACGGCGCTCCTGTGGTCTGAAAATGTGTTCCGATGGCTAGAGGGACGCCTCAAAAAAAAAACAAGAAGGCTCCCCAAACTCTTGAGGGGCGCCCCCAAGGGTTCAAATGGCGACCCTGTGGCTTGCAAATATTCGCAAGGTTTTGAAGGACGTCCTGAAGAACAGACGAATGGCCCGAATTCCCCGACGAAAGAAAAGACGAATGCCCCGAGGGGCGACAAAAATACAATAAAATAATACAATAAATAGGAAAAGGACGCTCCAAACCATGGAGGACATCCCTGAGGACTCAAATGATGTCTCTGTAGCCTACAAATATGTTTCGAAACCAGAAGGACGCATAAAATAATGCAAGAAATGAATAGACATTCAGCTGCCCCCCCCCCCTCCCTATTTATACATACTGGCGAACCTAATCTGACGGGGTTCCCCTGAAGCATGATGGCGTCCCATGGTTAGTTTCTAAATACACGCCTGATCATGGTGCACCCGTGACGAAAAGCAGCTCGCGTCGCTCCGGAATCACAGCTAGAGATGGTCGGGATGGCGGGGTGGGGCGTGATGCGTGTATCGAACCGAGTAAACGAGGCGAGAGTCGGCGGCGTCGCGGCTCCAAGAGCCTCGCGCCGCCTCCTGCGAGCCGGCGGCGGCCGGCCGAAGCACAGGCCCCAGGCCGAGCGGCACCAGACCGGGCGGCGCCCGCCGCCGCTTGGCCAGCGGCGGCTGCCAGCCCGGCCGGTCGGGCGTGCACGGACGCGCCGTGGCGGCGGCGGCCGCGGTGCAGGTCGGGCCCAGCCGGCGGCAGATCGGGTCGAACGGACGGGTGGGGCCGCGCGGCGGCGGCGGCGCGGTGGTCGCCGGCGCCGACCCGGGCGACGCCGGCGGGAGCCCGTACTGCGCCGCCTGTCCGCGGAGCGCCGCCGCGAGCGGTGAAGTCACGGCCGGCGCCGGCAGGCCGTCGAGCGCCGAGAGGCAGGCAAACCCGGGCGGTGATGGCGCGCTGGCGTCGGCCCGGCCGGCGTAGCAGTGAGCCGGCAGGCGGCCTGGGCGCGGCGGCGGCGTGAGCGCCGGCCGGCTGTCGCTGTCGGGCGGCACGTGGCCCCCGACGGCTGAGCGCAGCCGGTGCCGGGCCACCAGCATGACGGCCTCGATGTCGGCCGAGGAGGCCGGCCGGTCGGCGCTGCCGGCGCGCCGGCGCGGCCGCTCGCCGCCGTCCGGCTCGGCGCCGCGCCCCAGCCTGTCCCAGCGGACTCGCTTGAGCCGCGCCGCGCCGGCCGGTGGCTCGGCCGGCGGCTGGTGCAGACCAGCCGTCGCGGGCGGCCGGAAGCTGACTCGCGACGGCGGTCGCAGGCTGGCGGCGCCGCTGACAGCGGCAGGGTGCGGCGGCGGCGGCGGCGACAGCGGCTCAAACGGTGCCGCCTGAAGCTGCGGTGGGAGAGGTCCTGGCGCCTCGTGGAGCAGGTGATGTGAGTGCTGCTGCCGCTGACGGCGTGAATCTTGGTGCGGTGTGCTCGGCTGCGGTTGCTGTTGGTGCCGTTGGTGATGGTGCTGGAACTGTGGCGGCTGCTGCAGGGGATGCTGTTCTTGTGGTCTCTTCTGCTCCGGCAGCAGCTGATACTGCGAAACGCCCGGCTCCTGGCGTTGCTTTTGATTGTCGTGCTGATTGCTCTGCGGGAAATGCTGCATTTGCAACGGCGGCTGCTCTTGTCTGTGTTGATACTGATATTTCGCCTGTTCTTGTAACACACTACGATGGTGCTGGCGTTCACTTTCATCCTCCTGAGGTACCTGGTACATCTGAGGGTGCGGCTGCGGTTGACGTGAGGGAAATTGTGGACCCATCTGCACTTGATCCTGTTGAAGGTGCTCTACGGGCTCCGGTAATCGAAGATCCTGCTGCAGCGGATGAACATGACGTGAAAACTGCCCACTTTGCTGCAGCTCATCTGGCTGGTGTTGCTGCTGGTCCTGTTGTCGCGGCTGCTGCTCGCGCTGAGGAGACACCGGCTGGTCCTGTTTGTGCTTCTCTGGCTGCGGAAACGGCTGCAGAGGCTGGATTTTCCGCGCTCGTTCTTGCGGCGCCCGGTGTTCTGCGCCCGTGTTTGCGTTCTGGTGCTGCGGTTCCGGCTGGCCCGGGTCGCCCTGGTCCTGTCGCGTTTGGGTTGCAGCGACCGGCCGCTGCCGGCGTCTGCCCTCCGGCTGGGTCAGTGGCTGCTGAAGAGGCTGTCTGCGGTCCGCCTGTGGCCGGGTCTCCGTCTCCTGCGGCCGGGTCTCCGTCTCCTGCGGCTGGGCCTCCGTCTCTTGCGTCTCCTGCGCGCGCTGCCGCAGTTGCTGGATGTAGTCGAGCAGGTCCAGCAGGCTGGGCGTCTGCTCGCCGGCGGCGTTATCGCAGCGCCGCGGCCGCCGCGCCAGCCGCGGGCACCGGTGCCGCAGCAGGTCGGTGGCCGTGCCGTACGCCGCCTGGCACAGCCGGCAGCGCAGCTCTGCCGCAGCGGCCGCCGCTGCCGCTGGGGCCGCCTCGGGTGTCGGGACGTCCGGAGCGTCGCAGGGATCGTCGGCGTCGGCGTGCGGCTCGCCGCCCCCCGCCTCCGGGTTGTTGCGGTCGTGAATCTTGGCGTGGCGCAGCAGGTTGCCGCTGTGCTC
The DNA here is from genome assembly GCA_030062745.1 of Capitulum mitella. Taxonomy (NCBI): domain Eukaryota; kingdom Metazoa; phylum Arthropoda; class Thecostraca; order Pollicipedomorpha; family Pollicipedidae; genus Capitulum; species Capitulum mitella. The sequence continues at coordinate 14,406,310 of CP099843.1, read as the reverse complement.
GAATGAGCGGCCGCAGTGGCGGCACTTGTACGGCCGCACCTTGGTGTGGATGCGCCGGTGCACGACCAGATTGGCATAGGCGGCGAACCGCTTGCCGCAGTGCTCGCACGCGTACGGCTTCTCGCCCGTGTGCGTGCGGATGTGGATTTTGAGCACCTTGCTGGAGGTGAACGCCTTGACGCAGTGCGTACACTTGAAGGGGCGCTGGCCCGTGTGCGAGCGGACGTGGATCACCATCTGGCCGTGCTGCGAAAAGGTGCGGCCGCAGTGGCTGCACGTGTACGGCCGCTCGTGCGTGTGCGTGCGCTCGTGCACGACCATGTTGCTGCGGCTGCTGAAGTACTTGCCGCAGTAGCAGCAGTTGTAGCCACCGTGCGGGTTGACGGCGGCCGAGGCGTGGCCTGTCGGCGGACAGGCACCGGCCGCGGCCTCGGCGCCGGCCGCCACGGCCGGCTGCGACACGGTGGGCGGCTCTGGCGGCGCCACAGACGACTCGGCCGACGGCATCTGGCTACGGAGGGCGGACGGCCCGGCAGCGCGCGTCTGCGAACACACAGGCGGCCGGCGGTGAGACGGTGCTCGCCGGCAACTGGCGGCCAGTGCTGAAGAACACCCAACTGCCCTGCTGGCTAGCGGGCTGCGGGAAGCGAATGGGACCTCACCCTGTGACTTCAGCGGGAGGCAGAGCGCTCGCGGCAGCAAGGGAAATGTTAACATCGCATTGTCTTTCTGGCTTTTAGGGTAAGATTAATGGCCTGCCCGCGTAGAGAACAGATAGGTGTGCTAGGAACCAGAATGACATAAACAAGCTTAACCTGCGCACGACCGTCGGTCCGTCTCGAACATGGGCGACTGGGGGGGGGGGGCAGTTGACTGCCCCCCTCTAACTCACGAACGGTTGGTCGCACGATAAAAATAAACATACCGTTGGAAAGCCTGTGACGAGTAGAGCTTGAAACTGGTCTCATTTTTAGTTTTAGATAATATGTAAGCAATTTACGCACTATATATGTTTTCTCATAGCTGACTGCATGAGACCGAGAAATGGCCTGAATCTCAAGGGCTGTGACTAATAACGCTTAGGTAAAGGCACCAGCGCACAAGTAAAGGTCCGCGGATGCCGATACACGTCTAATTTCCCCAGATTTGTTCAATATATACGCCGAAACGTTGAGTTAAAGACACCGTAATTCTCCCGCCAGCTGTCAGTGTGCGCCGCTGCCATATGCGGTACCAAATTGACGGGAACTAATTTTGGCGTTCCTTTATTTTTGCGAAAAAAAGACAATCTATGTCAATTTTATTGACCTTTGTGGTTCTTGTGATGGTTTTTCATGCTTAAATTTTGGAAAAATTGATTAGTTACCAAGTTGGTTATTTAGTTGGAAATTAGTTACAAAGTTGGGGGAGCTTTATTCGCGAGAGCCTGTTTATTTCCAAAATATGCAATTTTTCAAAGTTCTTTGGGGTTGCTGGTATTACTTATGCAAGATAGTCTGTGCAAGATAGTTCTGCCATTTTCTACCCATTCTGAGTAATTCATCGTCGATTTTGACGGTGGTACGTTTTGACCCACTACAGTTATTCGTGACCTGACCTCAGGTCAATGGCTGGAAGTCACTGATACTTTGCCCAATGACGGTAACTAGATGTCTGCTTGACTCCACATTAAAAATGTTATGGAACATTCCGCCAGTTTCCGACGAAAAACGGCGATATGTCTTAAAAATGGGCTTGATCTTAGGTCAATGACCCAAAGAATTCCGAAAAATCTGAGATAGCAGATTTGTTGCATCTATCACGTTCACTAATCCCTGAAAGTATTGTTGACATATCTTGTTTTACGAAAAAGTTAGAGGGCGCTAAACTTTTTTTAACATAGGTCTGTTTGACCTGACCTACGTCAGGCACCTGACGTCACCTGATGTCAAAATTTTGACACGAGATATAAAATTGATGAAGCAAAAGACGCACAAAGTTTCGTGACTCTGTGTTTGTTGGTTCTCTCGCAATCCCAGAAAAACCTCAGGGGGGACAGTCAACTGCCCCCCAGTCGGGGACGGGTTAAGCAGCATTGGGCCCGCGACGCGTTCAGACGTGACGTACTGCGATGCATTTATCTGGTTGCTAGACCTCGCCCGGCCGGCGGAATAGGAATCGTAATCAAGATGATGGTGCCTACGCTGTTGCATGTTCTCAAGTCCTCGTGGTTTTATTTATAACACTCGTGAATTCATAAAAAGACGCTGCGGTAGACAATGTCCAATTCCTTATTTTACTTTCTCTTGTGTTTTTTAATGGCAGCACGGTGAATATAACATACCCTAACGACGTATGGCGGCCGTACGGCGATTATGGCATATTTTGAAGGCACCATGTGCCAGTAATGTTTAGAAGTACGAAGCCCACGTCTCGTTATGCTACACTTCACTTCGATCAGGACTGTCTGGCTGAGGCGAGCTGTATGGGCTCGGACGATCTCTGTCATGTTCGCATCACACCAAATTAAATCAAGACAGCGTCGCTGCTCCGACGTACCTACATGCGCAGCGGAGGTCCCAGGAACAGGAGTGCCGGCCGTGATCACATACGGATAAGAGCTAACGACCTGTGTCGGCCGTTCCGTGCCAATAAATCATTTCTGCATGTCTACTACAAGGCATGGTCAGTCTACAACAGACTGCAAGGGTCCTGAGTGCGTATTTCAAAATTCGCATTGCACACCATCAGTAAGACAAATCAAGTTGCACAGAACCGTGTGCCACTCACGCCACCATCGGTCGGAGTTCCGCGACGCCGCCGCACGACCTTCCCAAAACGTTCCGTCACCTGATGATTCGCACCGTACGCCGTGCGTTTGGCCAATTTCATCCGCTGCTGAGCCACTTGTTAACCAGACGGGCCTGTGTTGCAGCTATCTCGAGGCCGGAGGCCGCTGTGCTGTGGACGTGACTGCCTCGATCGCATCCCCGCCTGTTCCAGCTCGTCAGCTTTAACCCACCATTCACGGGGCGGGGGGGGGGGCTTAACGCCCTCCTCCCTCTGGCGCATTTCTTAGTCCTAAAACGTTCAGTATCTTTCCTTACATCAGCTGTGTTCATACTGACGAAAAATTTGGAAACCAGGTCATCTTAAGTCATCTTAAGTCACCTCTTAATGACGCCATAAATAAGACCCTGTTTTGCGATTCGACGTGCAATTTCACTTTGCCGCCATATTGTCGGCGCTTTTATAGTACATGGTGACCGTGGCTTGCGTGGAATACCAGCAAGACCTGCGAGTTCAATAAGAAGCTCCACTGACCTCATACTAGGTCATCCTAAGCCAAAGAAATGTTCGCCATTTTCCGTCTCCAGTGATTTTTGAACACGTCAAGATGAATTATCGAATTTTTCTAAAGTAAACATTACGCACACCTTCCGTGCACAGAGATTTTTGCAACATTGCAATATTTTTTGTGTAGTCTTACCTTTCTTGGTTTTATGTAGATTTCAGTCTGGCGAGTAAGATGGTGGCGTCTGTTTGACGTTCTGGATGACCGTAGTGGAGATATCGGCCCATGCACTGTTGTTCAACATTCCTTGGAAATATGCAATATTGGACAAGCTGACTTGAAGAGTCATCCAGAGATGTCAGATGAAGGTCACTAGCGTGCTTGTGGTAGTCCGAGTTTCAAACTTCAAAATGTTCTTATGTTGCATGTGCACGATAACTGGGGACATTTCACTTTTTTTGTGTCCAAGGCTTTCTGAAAGTGACTTTTTTAAGAACCTCCGTGCCAAATGGACCAGGAAGGATGTATTACATGACACGTTATAACGTATGTCCAAATTAACTTATTCTGTGATCTTGACCTTTTATGACCTTGGGTCAGGTGGCATTTAGAACATGAGACTAAGCTTCCAGGAACAAACTGCCACCCAAACTTCAGTCTCGGCCTGCTTTTCACTGTGATCAGGTGAGTGGAGAAAATAGTCGCTTTTTCGTGTTTGACCTGATTTGTGACGTCATCAGTACCCAAAAGCAAAAAAAACATGTATATGTGACAGGACCGCAATGTTCAGCAGTATCGATTGACACCTGAATCAGCCGAATCGGACGATTGATTCTGTTTTGTGAAATAGAACCAATTTTTATCCCATCCAAAAATACCCCTATCCAAAAATAACTCCCCTATCGGCCTATCCAAAAATACCCCTCCCCTCAACGCCATTGCCCGTAGCGTACGTTGCGTACAAAATAGGAGGGCTACAGAAACAAGTTTGCATTTACAAATTTCTCGCATCACTTTTTATCTATAGATACAATATTTTTCATTCTTCTTCAGCCGAATTTCGACACGCGGTTCTTTGCGTTACCGCGACATTGACTTGGACATTTTGCCACTTCCCATTGACGAGGGGGAGGGTCTGTCTATCGCCTGTTTATCTCGACAATAACAGCCCGATTCGGCTAATTGAAGCGACAATCGCCAACACCGAAGCTTGCGAGCTTGTGTTATACATATTTTTCTACTTTTGGGACAATGATGACGTTACGGGTCAGGTCAATACCCAAGAGTAACGCTTTCCTCCAGAGTTGTCTGATCGCATTAAAAGCAGACCAAGACAGAAGTTGGCATCGAGACATGCCTCTGGCAGCTTCATCTCATATTCTGGTCGACTCCTGGCCCAAGGCCAGCAAAGGTCAAGGTCACAGGTAGGGGCAAATTTAACGTTCGTGATAACCGATCATGCAATGCATGTTTCCTGGCCTATTTCACAAAGTGATTCCAAAAAAGGCACTTTCAAAGAACCTTGGGCACAAGGAAGGCCTTGAAATGATCCCAATAAGCGTGCGCATAAAATATTGCAACACAGGGGTGTCGGCTTGAATTCTTTTGTGAGGTCTTTGCCCCCCCCCCCCGTGTTGATTTGGACCATCATTGTTGGTTTGCCCCTCCCCTAATATTTTGTGCCGGTTTTGACAAGGGAAATGGGCATTAGCAGCGAAAGAAACGACCGCAATAGATAAGAGATGGGCAGAAATATAGAATAAGGCACAAAATGAATTACAGAGTGCGCCAAAATTAGGTTGACGCTTTTAGCGCGAGATAAAACGCGTTAAAAAATAAAAAAAATGCACATTTGGCATGTATTTTTCTCAACATTCACATCAGGTCATGTGAACACCAGTTATTCGATGCAGTTGCCGTCAGCTTTTACGACCTTCACGGGGTCTGAAGGTCCTGCGGACACGCTGGATGCACTGCACGTCAATGTTCGTCCAGCTCTTGGAGACGGCGACCTTCAGTGGCTCTAGATTCGGTTGGGAGGCAGAGCAGGCCTCGGCCTGCTCTGCGCTCGCTCTAACCCTGAATACTCAAGGGAGTTGAGGTCGAATGACGAGGGGGTCACATGTCTATCGGCCAAGCGTCCGTTTTCGTTTTCTGGAGGAACTTCTGGGTCTTCCTTGCAGTGTGAGCCGGGACACCGTCCTGTTGGAACACGGAGTTGCCGTCAGGGTACGTACGGCCTATCCAGGGCGGAATGTGCTTCTCCAGAAGGTCAATGCTTCTCCAGGAGGTGCTTCGCGGAATTGATTTTCTTTTCTGCTGGCATGAAGATAGCTGGACGCTTGTCCCTCACTAAATATGACACCCAGGACCACAACCTTCGATGCATGCTTTCTCTTCGGTTTGCAGGCAGCGTCTTGACACTTGTCCTTGATGGCAAGGTCAATGTCTTCAACCCTGTCATCAGAAATGCAGTGGTCATTCCGTCTGTTCAGGACTGTTCTGAGTCAACGGAGAACAGCTTCTCGTCTGAGAAGATCCGGACTGCCTTGGAGCTCTTCATCTAGCTCATCAGCTTCTTGCACCGCTCCAGTCTGATTAGATCTGAAGCTGGGATATCCTGTTTCTGTTGATGACGGCTATAGTCTTCATATTCGTATACTCCTTCACGAACTTCCTCATCGCAGTGTTGCCCATGTTGAACCGCTTCACCACCTCCTTTACTGACCTTCTCGCATTGCAATGCGAGCTCTGGCTGCTACAACAAAGTTCATAGCCTGGACTGTCTTCAGCATTCTCCTTTCTCTTTTTCTTCCCTGTCCGTGGGCTCTCTCAATGTTGCTCTTTTGAGTCAGCATGTCCTGTACCGTCTTCACCCTCTTCCTCGACACATGCAAGGCCTTTGTGATGACGGACGTGCTCTTGCCCGTGCGGAGACGGCCGGCTATAAGCTGCCTCTCAGCCAGGTCCATGGCGAAAGTATGACAGCAGCAAAATGATTTTGCCGTGGTACGTGAGCTAATATCATAAGAAAATAAAGCCGTAAAGAGGAGGCACGTGTTTTACTGTTTTTTAGATGACCTCCCAGCGGTGTGCCAAAAAAGCATTACACTTATTTCGACGTATTCTGTTTAGGGGCGTCAGTTTCTATAGACATAGTGGTGCTAGGGGACTGCCAATATTGATTTAAGACCTACCAATGTTCCTTTGGGTTAACCAATGTTAGAAGACAACTCTTACATCACAGCTGTATGTAAAAAAGGCGGTTGGAATAAAGGATGAAAGTAAGAATCATAAATCTCATACAGCAGTGTGATAGTACCGATATATACATACCGTGAATGTCTATATATAACTATCTAACTATATACCTATCTATTATCTACACAATTTTTATTCGATAAAAAATAACGAAAAAACTTATAAATTTCCGTCGGTCGAACTGAAGTGAGTTAAATCCACTGAAAAACCTACATCTGGGGAGATTATCTTTTCAGGCGCTCGGCTTACCCGACCTCCCCCTCCCCCTCCCAATCATTTACAAAAAAACAACGCCCCTGTTGCAACATTTTGTAATTTCAAAATCGGAGTATCACAAGCACGCCAGTGCTCTCCATCAGGCACCCCTGGATGACCCAAAAAATCAGTTTTTCCCATGCTGCATATTTCCAAGGAATGTTGCACAACGTTGCAGAGGCTGATATCTCCACACCGGCCAACCAGAACGTCAGACAGGCGCCACCAGTATACTCGCTTAGCTGAAATCTGCATAAAACCGCCAAGGTCAAACCACAAAAAATATTGCACTGTTGCAAGAAACTTCTGTGTAAGTTTTACTTGTAGTATGTTGCAAGGAAATTCGATAATCTATTTAGCCGTATCAAAAAATCAGTTCATTTGGTTCGTTTTCTGAAATGTATTCTAACTAGACAGGGAAAGCGGAAAATACATAATTACCTAGAATGACCTAGGCATGAGCCCAAAGGCGCTTCATATTGAACTCCCAGGTCATGCTTATATGTAATGCAAACCACAGTCACCATACATTGTGAAAGCACCGGCAATATAGCGGCCAAGTGAAACTGAACGTCGAATCGCAAAACATGGTTGTCTTTATGTCATAGTTAAGACGTGATCTAAGATTCCAAGTTTTTTGTCAGTATTGAGTTATATTATAGTCATAATTGATGTGAGAAGAGGCACGGAAAGCTTCAGGAGCCGCGTTTATTTGTTTGGGACATGTATAAGAAATGCACCGGGAGGGGGTTGAACGCCTCCCCCCATTCAATGGCGGACTAGCATATATGCTTATGATTGATGGAATGCCGAAACCTCGACAACACGAGGTATGAGAAATGTTCTTCATCTCGTGAAACCAGAATCAGAGCAGGTATCATATGAGAGAAGAGTAAGACATATTTTATTCCTATTCTTATTCCTAGCCTGGACACAGCGGCGCCAAGATCCCAGCAGACTGTCGCCGTGAACAGCCCATTTTTGGCACCTGGCGGCGGCTGGTGACAACGCGTCGCTCCGGCGATTTGCCGCTGCGCTCGGCATGGGAATTTGGTGGGACAGGCCTTCTCGTGTGGTCACGCGTATGAAGACCGCCGTCCGTGTTCGCGGTTACTCGTCAGAAGCAACGGAAACCGCAAGACAGTGCCGGCGCCGGGGCAGACAGGCTGGAATCCGCACCAGGCTTTAACCCTATTCCCGGAGGGCTAGACGGTATGGTCGATTCCCGGCGGGGGGGGCGGAATCCGGCCCCCCTCGGGTTTTTTGCTTGCCAATTCTAGGCTTTTTAACGCAGCTTGACGAAACTTGGTGACTTTTCCTAGCTATTCTTTCTACGCGCCCTGACAAAATTTCAAAATTCTATTTTACTCAGGGCGGAGCCAGGCAGCGTTTTTGGGAGGCACCTCAGGCCATTTTTGGCCAGGTTGAGGGTAAAAGGAAAATGTCTGCCAAATACATAGTTTTTAAGGTAGAACTTAAAAAATTATATGGATGTATACCTAAATAGTTGGGCAATGTGCAGATGTAATTTTGTTATCTGAGGTCACTTTACAAGGTCAGATCAAGGTCAAAAGTCAAAATTTATTTTTTTGCAATAATTTCGGCGCCGTTTACCAAATGCCAAACCCGAAATATATATCACGTCAAACGGTGCCCTCTAATTGTGTACCAAGTTTCAGCTTGATATCAGGTCGGGTCACGGAGGACATTTTGACCTAAAATGTCAGTGCGCGTACCTTATATCGCAATAACCATAAAATGAAATTTTTGGAATAGAGTGAATTCAGATGATTGAAAACGTTTACAGATAGTATCAAATGCACACGAGATCATTCCAGATGACCCCAAGGTCACTGGAGGTTATTTAAGGTCAAAGGTCACAAGTTGATCTGAAGAACGTGTGACCATGACAGTTCCCCCTTTTTCATGTCCCTGGCACCGCCTATGCTAACATCATACCAACATTGCAATACGATTTGTACTTCTTTAGCATAGCATGACTAGCAGAAGCCAAAAAAGTGTTTTTACCTTTTTTGTTCATCCAGTTGTTGGAAAATTAATCCTCCTATTTTCGAAACCCTGTGAACGCCCATGAATTTTCTCAAAATTTCAGATTTGTGTACCCATGGTAAACGTCCTATCCATGCTCTCTCGATTCACGCCAGTTTCATCGAAATTGGTCCATAAACAACGGAGCTATAAGAAGTCCAAAAGTGTCCCCCATTTTGACATTTTGCCCCCTGTATCCACACATTTCAAAATTTTGAAAATTTCTTTTTATAAAAATGTAGTTCACGTCACGGCAAATCGATTGCCATTTGTTGCGATGAAATCAAACGGGTGTTTCAGATCTCGGGGGCCGATTCGCCCCCTGCCGGGAATCGACCATACGTCTTCCCTCCGGAATAGGGTTAACCCTTGCCGTTCACATTTCAAAATTTTGAAAATTTCTTTTTATAAAAATGTAGTTCACGTGACGGCAAATCGATTGCCATTTGTTGCGATGAAATCGGACGAGTAGTTCTCGAGATCTCAGGAAGGGGGCCGAATCCCTATGAGGGTTAACCCTAATAGGGTTAACCCTATTCCCGGAGGGCTAGACGGTATGGTCGATTCCCGGCAGGGGGGCGGAATCGGCCCCCCGAGATCTCGAGAACTACCCGTTTGATTTCATCGCAACAAATGGCAATCGATTTGCCGTGACGTGAACTACATTTTTATAAAAAGAAATTTTCAAAATTTTGAAATGTGTGGATACAGGGGGCAAAATGTCAAAATGGGGGACACTTTTGGACTTCTTATAGCTCCGTTGTTTATGGACCAATTTCGATGAAACTGGCGTGAATCGAGAGAGCATGGATAGGACGTTTACCATGGGTACACAAATCTGAAATTTTGAGAAAATTCATGGGCGTTCACAGGGTTTCGAAAATAGGAGGATTAATTTTCCAACAACTGGATGAACAAAAAAGGTAAAAACACTTTTTTGGCTTCTGCTAGTCATGCTATGCTAAAGAAGTACAAATCGTATTGCAATGTTAGTATAATGTTAGCATAGGCGGTGCCAGGGACATGAAAAAGGGGGAACTGTCATGGTCACACGTTCTTCAGATCAACTTGTGACCTTTGACCTTAAATAACCTCCAGTGACCTTGGGGTCACCTGGAATGATCTCGTGTGCATTTGATACTATCTGTAAACGTTTTCAATCATCTGAATTCACTCTATTCCAAAAATTTCATTTTATGGTTATTGCGATATAAGGTACGCGCACTGACATTTTAGGTCATAGCTCCGTGACCCGACCTGATATCAAGCTGAAACTTGAAACTGAAAAAAATGAAAAAAGCTGAAATTAGAGGGCACCGTTTGACGTGATATATATTTCGGGTTTGGCATTTGGTAAACGGCGCCGAAACTATTGCAAAAAAATAAATTTTGACTTTTGACCTTGATCTGACCTTGTAAAGTGACCTCAGATAACAAAATTACATCTGCACATTGCCCAACTATTTAGGTATACATCCATATAATTTTTTAAGTTCTACCTTAAAAACTATGTATTTGGCAGACATTTTCCTTTTACCCTCAACCTGGCCAAAAATGGCCTGAGGTGCCTCCTAAAAACGCTGCCTGGCTCCGCCCTGAGTAAAATAGAATTTTGAAATTTTGTCAGGGCGCGTAGAAAGAATAGCTAGGAAAAGTCACCAAGTTTCGTCAAGCTGCGTTAAAAAGCCTAGAATTGGCAAGCAAAAAACCCGAGGGGGGCTGGATTCCGCCCCCCCCCTGCCGGGAATAGGGTTAAACAATATATTCCAAACAGAAGTGAGCACTGCAGGAACAAAAGATCTGTTTGGATTTTCTTCAGTTATCACGAAAGCAAAGCCAGTTCTGTGAGACATCCCCCCAGCCGCAGCAAATTGCATTCGCATTGCTGTCCCTTAAAAACGGCACTTCACCGAGTCTCAGTGGCTATTCTATAATGTTCTTTAAAACGTTTTGGGACCAATTAAAAGAGCTTATCTATCAAGTCTATGGTGAAGTCTACGAACAAGGATGGATGAGCAGTAAAATGAAAAGTAGTGTAACTACACTTACATCCCAAAACGGTAACGACCAGAGAAGGTTCGCATGACCACGACCAATCAGCTTGTTAGAAGTTGTCTACAAAATTCTTACTAAAGTGCTGGGAAGACGTATTGGAAACGTAATAAACTAATGTATTGACGAGGACCAAACCGGGCTCATGAAAGGGCGATTCAAAGGAGGAAACATCCGTCTCATCTTGGATCTAACGGAATACTATGAAAACAACGATAGAGCCGTGCTTCTGCTGCTGTGCGACTTTAAAAAGGTTTGTGACGGCATCAACAGGGACTGCGTTGAAGACACAATAGTTAGGTTTGGCTTTGGAGAGCATTTTCAGAAACTGAGTGCGGCCACGGGCAGGGATGCTTTTTAAGCTGCTTTTCTGCTCGTGTTAGAGCCCTTAGCCGTTGGGATTTGTAATGATCGGGAAATAAAAGGCGTACAGATTGCAGACGTTCACGGTAAGCTCACAGCACTCGCTGATGACATCACCGTAGTGACGAAATAGGTCATCAGCCTCCCTGTCCAGGTGTACTGAGGTGTTTACCCTATTTGGAGCTACGCTCGGTCTCCGTTTCAATAAGGAAAAAACAAGGTTGGTCTGTGTAGGAAGTTATACACCACAAAAACAGACCGTATTCCCGGAACTGGGTTTGAAATGGAGCCAAGAACATTCCGAATTACTGGGGGTAACCCTATCAAACGACCCGGGTATACATAGCATGAAGCTGAACTACCAAAAACAATAGGGATGCTTAAAAAGAAATTGATACCGTAGCTTCAGAAGGTCTCACCCCCTTCGGTCACATACATTTAGTTCAAACGGAGGTATTATCACAGGCAGTATATCGAATGACAGTGCTGCCAAAGCCTACTGTTAAAATAAGAGAGCAGAGAGAACTACCAGCTTCATAAAGGCAATAAAACAGACAAAGTAAAGAGAGCAACAGTGAAGGCCAAATGCAAAGATTGGGGGCGGGAAGTAGGGGAGACCGGGGTCAAATGTAACACGGGGCAATTGTAACAGAAGCTTTAACTTCGAAACTTACGGATGGATGACGCTGGAGGCACTACTGGACATGTGCAGCAAGCTGTTCCTTTTCCTGACGGGGTTTCAGGCCGGTGTGGCGGGTGAGTCGATTGTGCTGTTCACAATTGTGTTTTTTAGAGTGTATTGTAACTTTGTTTATTTTTTAACATGATCGGCTCATTCACGTATCTTACTAGACACGGGTTTAAGAGTCTGTGTGGTGGTGTGGTGGGGGTACCTGGTCAAAAAATGAGTGCATCAGTTGCCGCCCACGCCGCCTTATTTTGCGTAATTGTTGTCTCAAAGATGGCGTGGCGCGACGGGGACAATTGTAACATTTTTGCTGGGATCAAATATAACAGTGTTACAATTGACCACTATGGCCAAACCATTAAACCTACATTTGTGTAAAATATCAATGCACTTGGCATAAATGTAACCACTGGAGGCGGAGGTCATGGAAACATGCCCCGTCCAATGAATCAACATGCAATTTTGTCCCCAAATTCAATATCAGTATCATTCAAAAACCATACTTACGGTATACTGTCACCAGTCCCTGATTTATCTCTTAGGTACTGTTTTGTCGATTTTAATTTTAAGACGTGGTTACATTCTTGGCGGCTAGTGACCGTGGTCTTAGCGTAGATGTTTTACCTTCACAGCGGATTTATTAAGATATTTTATTATTTTATTTATTGATTATTTTATTGATTAAATAATTTTAGTTTGACTTCATTTGGGTGTTTCTGGGGGAAGTATGGAACATTTGTATATAGTTTTATTTGCCTTTCTCTGAATATTACATTGAAAATACATTATTATATCCATGCATCATGGATGATATATCATGCATCATTCCTGCAGAGGCTGATACATCGGGGATCGACAAGCCTGGTCCATCAAGGGAATCGAACAGTCTCGTCTATCGGGGATCGCCTCGAAGCAGCTCACCCCTGAACCGATTCGGCCGCTACCCAAGGCAGGTCCAAGAAAAAACAGCAGTGCGGGTCGAAAGCGAAAGGCCGCAATTCTCATTGACACTCCAGAAAAGAGAGAGACAGAGCTAGAAGAGAGTCGAAAGGTTTGCAAACAAGCATCGAAGAAGCTTGATCTTGACAAGGACAAACATGAAGAGAAGAAGACGAAGGCTGGTGGGAAGAGGGCTCGGAAGACAGCACGCAGGGAAAGCAGCAGTGATGATAAAGAAGATGTCTTCTGCGTTGTGTGCGTTGAAAGCTTGAAAAACAGCCGGTCCAAAAAAGATGGATCCGGTGCCAAATGTGCGTAATGTGGGCCCACGAGGCGTGCACTAAGTCGAAAAGTATGGACCTCAGAGGTCCCGTTACTGAATTTCTAAGGTCGAGATGGCTGTGATGTTCTATCGAGAAAGAGCTATATGTTTAAGAGCTTTGTTTTGTTGTGAAATCGCATTTTGTTTGATGAAACGTCGGTTCTTGGCCTGAGAAAGGTAGAGCTGTTATTTAATTCAGGAAAAGCTGCTGGTGTACTTGATCTTTACGCCGTTGCGAAACCGTATTTTTGTATTGGAACTGTTATTTTAATCCAGGAAAGGCTCAGGATGTAAGAGACAATGTTGTTCAATAAAGACTGTTTTCGACAGAAGTGGCTTTCATTACACCACTACACCATTCGCTAACATGTTACATTTGACCCTTGGTGCTGTTACAATTTACCCCGTACCTGGGGTTAACTGTAACAGCTGAAGTGACTTTTTGAAACAGTAATTTCGACACCTTGAAGTCGTTATTTCTGGATCGTTTCATATCCGCTACAAAGGCGAAATATCAAGATCTATGAAAACCCGAGAAAATGTACCCCAACCCGAAATATTTTCGTTTCAGGATCGAAAAGGTAAAAAATGTAACATTTGACTACTAGATATTTTCAAACTGTTAGCTTGCCATTGCAAGCTGACAGTTTGAAAATAACTTGGACCAAAACAAAATTCATGAGCCCCCAGGTGAATTCAAGGTGGAAATTAGTTAAGCGGGCTATGAAGACAATGAAGGATACCATTATGTTATTCCACTGTAACTTGTCAGACAGCTTAACATCCAAACACATACCCGATATGTTCTGGGCAGAGAATGCTTGAGCCTGGCTTCATATCAATACTTCTAACCGTGATTCTAACCCAGCCAATGGAGAGGAAGTAGTAAAGCAAGTGCTGTTGATCAATGCTCAGCTTAAGTTTAAAATCAATTCAACAGTTGAGTTGTCAGTTAAACTCAACTCAACAGTTTTAATAATTGTTGTCCAACTCAACAATTATTAAAAACGTGATGTCAAGCAAATTAGTTATTAAAGTGTCCGGCGTGTACAATGTTGGACAAAGGAGGCTTCTGACAAACTCAAAATCATCACAAACGTTCAGCATGCAACGAATATTTGCACCAGCATTGAAAATGGACGTCTGCTGTCAATGCTCCCGTTTGAATTCAGAATATTAACTGATTGCTTATAACGTTAACGTTGCTCTTTTTATGAATCGTCGCTAATTTAGGCACTTCGCTCACATACGGGGCAAGGACAAAATTCTGTCTTTTTTTTATTTAACTGACATCGATTGGACGAAAAGGAAATTCCTTACTATTGTTTCCCTGCACAAATTAATAACACTATTTTAGATAGCTCGATCGAAAAGGATGTTCACCCAAACCACTACCATGAAGACTTAAGTTTCTACGTAGCCTAAAGTAAAAAAAAAGTCTTCAGGATTGCTCCAACGTACGTAGCAGGTACCTGGATACCACCTCTCAATTTTAGCGTGACGGCAGTCACTAAGTGTCTAGTCCGCTACGCAGTTTACGGAGGGCCCGTCTATTTCGTTATAATAAGGTTTGCCATACAAGGCCATGGTTAGGTGTAATTGCAAGGATATACCGAAGATAAGCAAGGTAAAAACTACACATCTAACTTAATCTCCACATTCACGTCATGAGCGTCAGCGGCATGGCCCTGGCGGGCGGGAAACATGAGCTGCCTGCGCTGCAGCCGCCAGCGAATGCGCATGCCAGGGCGATGACCTGCACCGGACGGCTGTAGGATAGCATGGAACGGCACCGTTTTACAACGCACCTTAGTTGCAGACGCCCAGCTTGCGGACTCCCAGGCCTGTGTTCGTGCGGCCGGTGCGTTTCGCCGAGCAGCGTGCAATGAACTCGAGGCCGCCGCCTCGGGCTGTAGTCAGACGAGCATAGTTTCGGACGCCAGGAACCGAGTCGTACCAGGCGCTGGGTGCGGATACCGGAACGGGTGCCAGCGTTTAGCTCGAGACAGCATGTGCGGGCCGGCCACGGCGTGTCGTGTCCTGGAGTTGCCCGGCACAATAAAAGCTTGTAGTCAGGGGTGTTGATTTCTGTACATTATTGGGGGGAGGGGGAGCCGGGGGCCCGGCAGCCTAACATCCCACAAATGTGGGCGTCTGAACGGATTTAGCCCACTTTATTTTTATCAACGGAAATTTATGAGTTTTGCGTAACTATAGATCAAATCAAAAATTGTGTATGTCCTCATATATATAGATATATAAATATATAAATACAGTAGAAAGCGAAATAGATAAATACATCACCTTATGCTTTGTCCTATACTTTTTGTCTTTCTCTTATTTATTGCGGTCACGGTTTTCGTTTCTTTTGCCCATTCCCTTTTAAAAACGGCAGAAAATATTGGGGGGAGGCAAACCAACATCGAAGGGGCCCAAATCAACGGGAGGGGAGGCCTCTCAAAAGAATGCAAATCGACACCCCCACTTCTAGTATTGTGCCCAGCGCGAAATGACCGCAATAACCGAAGCGCTGTATAAAACCCAACCATCGACATCGTCTAGTATTGTGCCTGTGGCGAAATTACTCCACATCTGGAAACATTGACGTGAACCCTCGCTTGACGCAGACGAAGGTTGGATAACGGCACTTGATAACAGGGACTCATTATGCAGCTGGAAAATGAGCAATATATTTTGCTCGGACTGAGGTGCAGAAATTTGCCCGATTACTCCCTATAATGGGTAACAAATTGACCCATACGCATCAGGCGACCAGCATCAAAATCTAGAACAACTTTGAACCGACGCAATTTCATTGTGGTCTTCGCCCCGAGGTACCTGTATGTCGCATCAGCGCTGAAACCAGCATTCTTTCATGAAACCCCTAGCACCATCTCAAACATTTTTCAAGTTCTATGTTCACCATAAAAATGTGGTGCTCGCCCCATCATTGGATTGATACCGCAGAATCGTCCTCTTATTGGTGCGGCAGGAAAGCGATTTGTTTGTCGTGCGACAAGGCCTCCAAAAGTAGTGGAATTGTAACTTCTAAGCCTTTGCGGCATCCCACGGATCGCACGAGGTATCGCTCCACATTGCGCTTCAATGGAACGCCTCTGGGAAGCTAAAGATACATCATAAAAGACAAGTCATATTCTGATTAAGAGAAAAGACAACCTTATTCATACCACAGCCATGGATGAGGCATACTGGATTGTCAACTCGCCTTACAGTGAGCTGAATGTTGGAAGCGAAGTAATAATACGGTGTTAAAATAAATACCATAAACAGAGGAGACTCGGCACACATGTGGCGCATGGGAGGGGCCGAGCCGAGGGCCCGGAAAACTAACCTTCCCCAAATGCCGGCTTCTCAACGGATTTAGCCCATTTTAGTTTGACCAACAGAAATTCAGAATTGTTCTGTCAGTATTTCTAAAATAAGAAATGCATGTATTTCCATCACGTGTTCCAGAACCTCCTGAGTTTTCATGATCACTAGCTCGTGAGTGTTGTCCGAGGTGCTGGACGTTTTGCGCAGTTTCGACGTGCTCGCGAGGACCACCAGGCACGGGCACAAACGGGGATGCTCAACAAGCGGCATTCCCTGGTTTTGCACGGCCACCGAGCGCACCACCGAAGCCTGGACACAGCGGCGCCAAGATCCCAGCAGACTGTCGCCGTGAACAGCCCATTTTTGGCACCTGGCGGCGGCTGGTGACAACGCGTCGCTCCGGCGATTTGCCGCTGCGCTCGGCATGGGAATTTGGTGGGACCGGCCTTCTCGTGTGGTCACGCGTGTGAAGACCGCCGTCCGTCGTTCGCGGTTACTCGTCAGAAGTAACGGAAACCGCAAGACAGTGCCGGCGCCGGGGCAGGCAGGCTGGAATCCGCACCAGGCTTTAACCCTATTCCCGGAGGGCTAGACGGTATGGTCGATTCCCGGCAAGGGGGCGGATTCGGCCCCCCCCGAGATCTCGGGAACTACTCGTTCGATTTCATCACCACAAATGGTAATCGATTTGCCGTGACGTGAACTACATTTTAATAAAAATATAAATTTTCAAGATTTTGAAATTTGTGGATACAGGGGGGGGGGCAAAAATGTCAAAATGGGGGGTACTTTTGGACTTCTTATAACTCCATTGTTTTTAGACCGATTTCGATGAAACTGGCATGAATCGAGAGATTATAGATAGGGCTTTTACCATGGTTCCGCAAATATGAAATTTTGAGAAAATTCATGGGCGTTCGCAAGGTTTCAAAAATAGGAGGATTGGCTTCCTAACAAATGAGTGAACAAAAGAGGCAAAAACCCTTTTTTGGCTTCTGCTAGTCATGTTATACTAAAGAAATACAAATCGCATTACAATGTTTGTGTAATGTTAACATAGGCGGTGCCAGGGACATGAAAAAGGGAGAACTGTCATGGCCACACGTTTCTCAGATCAACTTGTGACTTTTGACCTTAAATGACGTCCAGTGACCTTGGGGTCACTTGGAATGATCTCGTGTGCATTTAATGTTATCTGTAAACGTTTTTCAATCATTTTAATTCACTCTGTTTCAAAAATTTCATTTTATGGCTATTGCGATATAGGGTACGCGCACTGACATTTTAGGTCATAGCTCCGTGACCCGGCCTGATATCAAGCTGAAACTTGGTACATAAGTGGAAGGAACCCTTTTACGTCATATATACCGGGTTTGGCATTTGAAAAAACGGCGCCGAAATTATTGCAAAAAAACAAATTTTAACTTTTGACCTTGATCTGACCTTGTAAAATGACCTCAGATAAACAAAATTGCATCTGCACATTGCCCAACTATTTAGCTATAGGTCCATATAAAGTTTTAAGTTCTATCTTTAAAACTCTGTTTTTGGCGGACATTTTCCTTTTACCTTCAACATGGCCAAAAATGGCCTGAGGTGCCTCCCAAGAACGTTGCCTGGCTCCGCCCCTGAGTAAAATAGAATTTTGAAATTTTGTCACAGCGCATAGAAAGAATAGCTAGGAAAAGTCACCAAGTTTCGTCAAGCTGCGTTAAAAAGTATGGAATTGGCAAGCAAAAAACCCGAGGGGGGCGGATTCAGCCCCCTTGCCGGGAATAGGGTTAAGGGGTGGAAAAGGGAAGCGAATTATACAGATGGACGGACAGAAACAACTCAACGCAGTCTCGCGTGATGCCTGCGGATGACCTGAGCATCCCTGCCGTCAGACGATGGGTGACCTGAGGACTCGGGTCACCCGGCACGGTCTCTCAGGTCACCCATCGTCTGGCGGCACGGACTCTCAGGTCACCCACCGTCTGACGGCACGGACTCTCAGACCACCCACTGTCTGACGGCACGGACTGTCAGGTCACCCACCGTCTGACGGCTGACTGATGCAAAACGATGCTTTTCCGTGTTCCTTTGGCCAGCATGCGCAACGTGCTGGTCCTCACGCGCCATTTTTCACTCACTGCGAGTCTCCCATGGATTCCATACCGAGCGGATCCGACGTTGTCTTGGCGTAACACATAATTTATCAGATCAGACGCCCGGAAGCAGACCGTGCCGGTGGTAAGCAAGCGTTTCGAAGTCGCTTGTAAAATGAAACCTGGATGGAACAGAGTAAAGGTGCCGGTACGTGTATTTCGTTGTACTGGTGTGGTGCGGGTCGCTGCCATCATCTAGGCAACGCGGTGGGCACGTCTGCGGCCTGACCTGGGCGTCGACCATCCCCATCTGCACGAGGGTCGCCCCCCAGCGCCCACCGATACCGAATACCGATACTTCCTCCTCTGCATCTGCAGGATGGGGAACGGGAAGGAGGTCCTCATAGACTGGACAGGTTCGCTGAGATCGTCTGCTCACTCCCCTTTAAAGCTTTCATGACGGGCTCCATCATACTCAGCCAAGCCAGCCTGTGCATGTCCCTAATCACTATACAGTACAGCATTTGCGACGCATATATATATATATATATATATGTTTGTTGTTTGTTTGTTTGTTTGTATATGCATATATGTATGCTTTTTGTATAACATGCCTTTTTGAAGCCAAAGTGTGTGTTTCATTTTTTTCACATCCTTTTCACATCCTTCTTTGTGAAAATTCATCCATTTGAGCTATTAGGCCCGAAAGAACAGTCTAAATTTGGTAGGAGTGTAAGAGCATCCAGAAAAAGCTTGAAGGGGAGGGGGGCAGAGACGTTTTCCCATAGGGCCACGGGCGCGGGAACTCCTCCACAGTTGGGGGCGGATGGGGGAGGGGGCAAGAAAGCATTTGGGGTTCATTCTTTCGAGGCAACGCCCAAAGGGTCAATGTTGAATTTCAAGGAAGTGTGTGGGGCAGCCGCCCTCCTGCCATCCTGCCTAAAGCGTCCTTGCATAGGGCTAATGTTCGATTCCCCAAAAGTGGGGGGGGCATGGCCCACCCTCCACGTTCTTAAGCCCATGAAAGTTGAGGGGGCCTAGCCCAAGCGGCAGGAGCTCTAATCCAAAAGTGGAGGAAGTGGCCTCTCCTGGAGTTAATACGAAACTCCGCCCCTAGGCAGTTGCCACACCAACTTTGGATACTTTCCAACATTACTGTATGGTGTAACAGGGAAAGAACTAGACTAAATTTGGTTTACCAACTTTAAAGGCGTTCCAAATCGGATCATACCCCTGTTGCGCGTAAACATAACCTGGGGTTGGAATGAAAAGGCGTCAAAATCACGAACGGCATCTAGATATGTCATGTTCCCATATATTTATTGTTGCCGATACGTAGTAGAGAAAGGATGGGAGGTCTCCAAAAATCATGTACATTTGTAGGGGTCAACGGGGAGTTAAAGTTAGATGGTCCTGGGCATCAGGAAGCCAAACTTTTATTATGCAGAAGTTTTAAATGAGGCACATTAATCAAAGATATTGTCGAACATACGCATAACACGGATTACGGATACACTCATGAATATAACCCGACTGGTATTCGACGAGGAAATTCGATTTTTACTTATTTCATCGGGAAATTTTACAGCGCAGTATGATTTCGACAGATAAGGTATCTTCCTGGTACTTGAATACCACGTGCTGGGCAAAATATTAGTTCAGAAATTGATGAAAATGGTCTTAAATAAAAATACTTAAAAAAATGAAGTTCATTTGTCGTTGTCTGGCTGATTAAATCATTTGCTCTCGATAATCTTCTTCTGATCGCATTAATCTTAGAACAACATGCAAAGGGTTTGTTCCCGCAGCCGACCGCCCGTGTCCAACATCTGCCTTGCAAATACAATGAAATGCATAATCCTGGATCTTGCACAGACATAAATAAATC
Source organism: Capitulum mitella (assembly GCA_030062745.1). Lineage (NCBI taxonomy): Eukaryota > Metazoa > Arthropoda > Thecostraca > Pollicipedomorpha > Pollicipedidae > Capitulum > Capitulum mitella. Next base: position 14,385,799 of record CP099843.1, on the reverse strand, counting down.
TTAAATTTTAGGTTATGAAATTAAGAACTGAATATTATGATCAAGACTAGACAGATATGCAAGACATCGTCCTTTTTATTCACGATATTTTGAGGCTTTGGCACGCGGAGTCACCTGGTGATTGGAATTTTGCTTGAACGCCCCATTGCTTTCGAGCGATTCGCCTTGTAGGGTGGCATGTCAGCGGGTCACCATAAGTAAGGCTGAACCATCTTTAATTAAAAAAAAAATAGTAATGTAGCTGGCGTACTGCTGAACGCAGCAGGCCAGGAGATCCAGTTTCTAGCGAAAAGACTTGCGTCATGAGGCCTCCGTCAGCTGTGGCAGTATGCAACCAGACAAATAAAAGTTAGCCACGCTATTCAAGTCTCCCAATGACCTATTAGCCGGTCATATCAGGCAGAATACTGCCCAGTCACGGTGTATGAATGCTTGCTTGCACGCGCCAGTGATGGCTCTTAGGCTACGAGGAACGAGATGATGTTAAGTATGACTCAGATTCATTCACAGCTATATATAGCTGCCACAGCTATTGCACCAAATGCACCAAATGCAACATTCAGTGCGTTGTGAATGATGATGTCAGGATGAAATGTCACTCCATGAAATGTCACGATGAACTCTTCCGAGGCAGTCAAGAGATGCCTAAAAATCTTTCAAAATATTTCTGTAGAACTGGAATGGTGGTTTTTTTCCATCAAACCTTTACCTGGCCTAACGGTCATAATCCTAACGCAGCAAGCAGTTTTTGCCAAAGACGTTCATGTATTTTACCGTATGCAGTTTCACCTTAGCAGATACTAAGTTTTTTGGACTTCCTGTGCATTGAGCCATTGTGGATGGTCATCGGAAATATTGGATAAACATCAATGTTTGGAAAACATTCTAGCAAAACCTTTTCGTGACTCATTGGCAAACAGGTTTCGCTATTCTCCGTTCATCCGTCAAACCGTCAGAAGAGGCTGCATTCACATAAACGACTAATTCCAAAACAACTTATGAAGTAGTGGGATGTAAATGTAAATGAACCTCAAGGTTAAAGCATCTTGATTTGGCTTGTTGCTCGCAAGCTTGAAAGTCTGATTATTTTTGTTATTTTAGACTGCGCGAGGTTTGTGAGCTATTTGGTTTCTGGTCAAAAGGATTCTACATTGCGGTACCGAACAATGGAAGTCCCCTCGCGGAAACCTGCAAGGGAAAATAAACATCTCGTGGACCGGCATACCGTTGTTACCTGCTTTGTTCACTGACTGTCCCCGAAACAAGCATAGATGTACAGCTGTGCTGTAATCATAAAAATTCAGCATTCCGTAAAACGTCATGGCATTTGGCCTTTGGTTATCATAGAGTAATGCATGCCGCCTTGCATGTTAACTGCGGTTGACGAAGGTAACACTAGGTGGTGGACGTTGAAAAAAGACGAACAAACCATCAATGCGATCAGCATTCCTGATAGGATCTTGTCCCGGCAGCGCCTGGGGCTGTCAAAGAGGGCACCCCCTCTGTTTTTCCTGGATAACTTCTGAACCGTTAGTCTGCTCAACCAAATTTCCCGTACCTGTTCATCAACCGATTTTACATATTTTGACATGAAACCCATTTCCATGTGAGGTCAGGCCATGGAGATGTGACGCCATAAGTAAACCTCTGCATGCATGTTTCCGACTCTTCGGGGTGTGGCGCGTTGTGGGTGATAGAAGTGGTTGCCGCTGACCTTCCCTATCGTTCAGTCCGAACAAGCAAATCTACACGCACCTCTTAGCCAAATTCACCAAATGCAAAGTGACGTCATATCAGGTAGGTGTCAGGACGAAGTTAAATACAACATTGCCTGTGAAAGATCGTTTAATAGCAGCACAGAGTAATTATTGTTCCTAGTCGGAAAAAGAAAACTGACATTTTGTCCTGAACTGGTCTGACCTTGGCCCAACAGAGAAGGCAGCGCAGATTTAATTATCATGGCACGTAATTTCAGCCGTGTTCTTGACGTAGTTAAGAGTCCCAGCGAGTAATTATTACTCGTCAAAAAGAGCAATGCACCCTCATCTGACCTCACCTAGACTGACCTTGACTGTATGACAAGCAGGGAATGCAAAATTGATCATCAAAAAGCTTCACTTCCGTCTTTTTTGTCCCATGGGTCAAAACTGCTCCGAGTAAGTATCGATCTTTGGCATGCAAAGTAAGACCAATATTTCACCTGACCTAGGCTGACCTTTATCCGACTATTTTTTCGCATTTTAGCATGCTTCTGATGCAGAAGGTCCTGACCTTACGTTTGATACCCAACTGAAGGATCTAAGACCAGTATTGCCGATGATATGATGTGCGAACCGGTGTCAGTTTTTCCGATGTCGTGTTATGCATTTTGTGTGAACTGTGACGTCGTCAATCACGTGACCGGTGCTAACTTACTATTATCTGAATTTCAGGACTCATGGCTATCGATTCGTGGTAGACCGGCTCAGATCCGACGGTTACATCTTGAAATAACAGGGGGTTCCCTTTTTGACACCCCCGGCGGCCGCGGGTAGAAAAACACGCCAGGCAGTGCCGGGTCAGTATAGCTGTGGCAGCCAGCAATACTCTTCAGCAATAATCCAGAAGCTGACACAAGCCATGTTCTGGAAACCATACGTTTTTCGGACGCTATCCAACTACCGACGGTCACCCAGTTCCCATGCGTTCATGTGCCGGCACGATCGCGGCACGAGCCGTCCCTGAGAACCACCTTTCCCCGGCACCTCGGCATCCAAGCTGCTGTTTCCCGCCCCGGTGGCACGCCGGTGACCTACCTGTTTCCGAGCCGACCGACGACGCCCGGCGTCTCGAGCACTAGCCTCCGCCACGGCGGGGAGACGACCGGCACCGTGCGGCGCCCGTCCGCCAGCAGACTAAGCCCGCGCCGTCGGCCGGCCGGCGACACTGCAACATTGCGGGACTGCACCTGCCGCCCCCCCCCCCCCCCCCCGTCCCGCGACCACCACGTAAATAGCAGCGGACGCTATGTTTAGCCGCGCCGCGCAGGACAAACCGGAATGGCCGGTGCATATCCCAAAGCGGCGCGGCCAACTGGTAAAAACATGGAGCGGCGCCGCTGTGGCCCGTTGGCAATGGAGTCACGAACACGTTGGCACCCGGGATTATCAGAATTTGGCTTGCAGGACTTGATTACAGTACAGAACTTCGCATGGCACTTCTTCGTAAGCAAACGTTCGTAAGTGCCAAACTTCGTGTACGCAATGCAGTTCTTTGTATAGCAAAACTTCGTATGCGCAAATCTTCGAATGTGCATTTCTTCGTATCCGCAAAACTTCGTATATGCATTTCTTCGTATCGCATTTCTCTGTATACGCAAATCTTCGTGTCGTATTTCTTCACATACACCAGGGCTGAAGATCTCTGTCCAGACCATGGTGGTCCAGGTTCCAGCAGAGGTA